>JAURVB010003256.1:0-220966 GCA_033002965.1 Piper betle | reverse complement strand
ACATGATTTGGATAAAAAATATTTTAGAAAACTCTGCTAGCAGTAGGTACCATGTTTTAAAATAACTTTTTAATGAAAATCATACCTCATAATAATGTCAAAATAGATTGTCAAACTTTACGAACGGGAAAGCTTGACAGCTACAAAAAGTACATATCAATTTAATAAAAATATTTTTATTAAAAGAATACTTATATTCATAATTTAAAATGATACTAAATAAATTTTAAAATAGAAATATACAATAACAAATTACTTCTAAAAAATAGTCAAATAAAAAATTAGCATATTTACTGATACAAAAGTTAAACAGAACAATCTAAAAAAAGTGTAATGAAGTAAAAAATTAAATGTATCTTCAAAAAGTATTGTAGATTGCAAATTAATATTTTTAAAAAACATAAAATACTTTAAAGAAAATTGTAAACTAGATGACTTTGTACATCCTCGTAAAAAAATTAATGCAAATGATTATAAAAAGGGGAAGGAGTGAAAATCTTGATAAATTTGGCAATCCATTTGATTTTAAAAATTAAACAAACATTTTAAATAATGCAAATGATTATAAAAAGGAAGAGTGAAACATTTTAAATAATGCCAATGATTATAAAAAGGAAGAGTGAAAATCTTAATAAATTTGACAATTCATTTGATTTTAAAAATTAAACAAACATTTTAAAGCAAAAAGACTGCAGAAGGATTTATTTAACCCAAAATATTGTTGCCTTAAATAACTTATAATTTTTTATGGGATGAGTAAGCCAAGAAAAATCACAATAAAGAAACTATGTTCAATAACATGAAAGATAATAAAAGAAGAAGGAAAAACCATGAAATGATCATAAATAGACTAAAAAATATTGATAAATCTTTACCCCTATTGTAACACCCCAAATCTAGTTAACCTAATAACTATATTAGAATTATTACAATCGAATTAAGTCATGTTCAAATCGATTCATTTGAAAGACTCGAACAAGAAATAGACTAAAGTAACTCTCTCTTGGCATCTCAAAAAATGAAGACATTACTAAATGCGGAGCTATTACTCAACAAGAAAAGATGGATAGATGCGTGTAACAGTTTAATAAGAAATTACGTGTAATGACATAACATGTAAACACCTAACACGCAACTAGAACCAAAATATAAGTGGATAAATAAGAGAATAAATATATCAAAATTACTAATAGAATTGGAATCTAAGTATCACATCGAGAGACCCGATAGCATGTTTAATTTGCTGATACAAAAACTAGTTGGAGCATACATCATGATACATCAAATAAATACATATAAGCAAACAACAAAAGAAGACAAAAGCAAGAAACAAAAACAACGGTGCGTTGAGTACAAATGTGTGTAGTAATAATCTATCATTTCATCAAATTTAACCCAACACACAGGAACATAAAACTTACATATATAATAAGAAAACCATCATCAACGAGTGTCACTAATTCGAAAAATAACTAATACAAAATGGCAAGTGGAATCTAACTTCCGCGAGGAAAGAAAATCAATATATAATTCTATGGGAACGTTTAAAGGGCGTTTATTGAGGAGTCATCAAATTATAAAGTAGATAGCATCTCGAATTGAATTAGTGTTGTGCCACTCTCTCCAATAACCAATCCCACTTTCAAAAACAAAAAAGCATACATCTTAAGCCTTCTTCATACCTCCATATAACACATAGCCCACAACACAAAGGTCGAGTACTCTCAAACAATCATCTTCAATACCCTCTCATATTACAAGTCTAAGCATGCACCGAACACAACAGTATACATTTATTTTGTGCATTTTCATGTGTGAGGAAGCTCAAAATATAGAGATATTAAAATTCTTCGGGAATTAAACAACCCTCTCACTAATCTAAAACCTACTGCGACCTTCATATACGCTCACTCACGATATATGCATTCTCACTAATCTAAAACCTACTGCGACCCATATACGCTTACTCACGGTATATGCAAAGTTAAGCTTATCAACTCTCGGCTCACTGGAAAACTCGACAAAAACTACATAGGGATAGGAAGGGAAGCATATAAGTAAGCCCAAAGGCAACGTGAGGTGGAGTTAAGTTCGAAAACCGACACACGATAGATCTCATTATCGAAGATTATTAAATCACAGCATGCATGTAGGACCGCGTTAGAACCTAATCGTTCTCATTCATGCATTTTATATTTGCACCTTCATCTTGAGACGCCGAGAGTAGATCCTGGTCGGCTTAAACCGAATCCAGTAGATTAGCAAACGGTTCGGTCACCAGTGACATTTCCGGGTCGGTTCACGGGTGAGCCGAAACGGGGTGTTACATAAAATGCGTCTAGATGGCCCATGTTAATTGTGATATGATAAAACAACAATTTAATACATCTTAGGATTTAGAAATTATATTTACGATAGAGTAGAGCAATAAAACTGAAAAAAGTCCTAACAGATAATTAATAAAAACTAATCATGAATAATAATAATATAAACATCAAATATATGAATATACGACTATGCACAAATAAATAATAACACGTGAGCGAGCAATTAATTAAATACATAAATAAATAATTAACACACACACATATATATAATATAATAAATATTAATACAATAACATTATTATTAAATACATCATCAATAATAATAAATAATCATATAAGCATGCATTATACACACCAAACACCTAAACAACAAGAAATAAAATAATAACAAATAAATAAATAAATAAATAAAAATAATCTTAACTTCAAAATCTAACAAATAATGTCAATATGTATCTAAACTAATGTTGGAGTCTCAATTTACCGGAAACGGTCAAAAAACGGATGAAAACAAACTAAAATATGTTGATGAGTCAACTTGGGCAAGACTAATTGAGTTGGCCCGAGTCAACTCAGTTCGGCTCGGCTAAAACAATGGGTTGGGTTAGGTCTTTTTGTCGAACAGGTGAGCTGGACAGGTCTGGGCAGCGACTGCTGCGACACCGGAGTTGGTAGAAGGTCTAGGTTAATAGTCTGCCGCAAGGTGGTCATGTTAGGACCACTCCGGTGGCCAGAGACTTGCTGGCGGCCACCCAAAATGGGGGTGACGCTAGCATAAAAATACTCCAAGAAATGTAGGAAAAATCCCAAAAAATGGGTGAGAAGTAGGGTTGATGTGGCATGATTTGATCTTGCCATGTGACATGATCAGGTTGTCCGACAACTAAGAGGCCTAGTAGGTTTGCCTAGGATATATACAATATATATATATATATATATATATATAGAGCTGGGTTTACTGTGCTCAAGCACAGTGCAAGCTGCCTGTGTCGAGCCATCCAGCGGATTCAATCCAACGGCTGGATGAAAAAAAACCTCGCTCCTCCAATCGACGCGTCGCCGCCACCCCGGCAGATGTGACGCCACCCCGCCCCGCCCATCGCCGCCCCGGCCGACGGAGCGGCGGCGTCGCAACCTCGCGGCAACCCCCTCCCCCACCATCGGCGGCGATGGGGCTGTGGATCTAGCCGCCTCGCATCTTCCCCTGCCTGCCCGCCACCCCGCTGACGGGCGACACCACCCCACCCCGTCGCCGTCCCCCGCCCGCCACCCCGCCGCACCCCCCTCGACCCCCACCCACCACCTGCCCTGTCCCCCGCCCACCACCCCGCCACGGCCCCTCGGCCCCCGCCCGCCACCCCCCGCGCCGCACCCCCCGCGTGGCGACCCGCGACCACGCAGCCACCACCCCTCGGACCAACCCCGTCCCCTGTCGCCGTCGCCATGGCCAGGCACCCTTCCCGCCCCCTCCACCGTCACTGCTGCGGCGGCGCGCGGCCACCCCTTTGTTTTTATCTTGGCCGTTGGATGCTAATCCAACGGCCAAGATCAAACTTGAGCACAGGCAAGCTGCCTGTGCTCAAGCACGGAAACTTATTTCCATATATATATATATATATATATATATATATATATATAGATTGGCTACTTGGGCTGACTGCATGAATAGTTTTTGCGGTCACTCTAATTTGGGCCGTCAAATTTAACGCCTAGATTTATTTTTCATCAAAACCTAATATTTACTCTTCACCATCCCACTGCCTACCGCCGCTACTGCTGCTGCCCTCGCCGCCCTCGGCCACGGCGCCGCCACCCTTTGTCGTGCCCACGTCCAAGGCACCGCTGCTGTCACCGCACCCGTCAGCGTCGCGCACACCCATGCCCCGTTGCGTCGCCATTGACCTCCGCAGCACCCTCTGCGCGCCCCGTCCATGTTGCTGTGCCCGTGCCCACGTCCCCCACCCTCATCGCCATCGACCTCCGCTGAACCCACAGCCACGCAGCCGCCCTTGCTCCTGGGCCGAGTAGCCATGCTGCTGCCGAGTCTTCGCCCCCTCCCAACCTTGCCTGTGCCGCTGCACCACTCGCGACCCCGCCCACAAGGTCGTAAGGGGACACAACTGCACAGGCGGGGTCGGGAGGGGGCGAAGACTCGGCCGGGGCATGGCAAATCGACAGAGGAGCAAGGGCTGCGCGGCACCGTTGGCGGGCGAGGTGGGGGTGACCCAGGCGGCGGCACGGTGGACATGGGCACGGTGAAGGGTGGTGGCGCCGAGGGCGGCGGCAGGCAGTTAGTAGGTGGTGGATAAAGATTAGGTTTTTAAAAAAGATTTGGGTTTGACAGCCCAAATTAGAGCGACTACATAAAATTATTCTACCGTTACTCCCGGGCAATCCCTATATATATATATGGTTGGAAAATTTAAATTGGCGCTAACAAAAATTAAAATTGACTTGAAGCCTAATTGAAACTCTACGATAGAAATTGAGGCGATAAAATTAAATGGGCTTCGAAGCCTTAACCCTAAAAGGGCATTCTGAAAAGTCAAAAGTTGAATGCAAAGAAGAAAAAATGCTGTAAAAGAGTCCAAACAGATACTGCACCTATAATGGCCTCAGTTGAATATGAGGTGGACAACGGCACCGGTGGTCGATGTCACTCACCGGTGGTTTGTGCAGCCGACGGCTAGTGAAGGCCGATACTTGCACATCCTGCCGAACTTTTGCTAAATTAATTAAGACCAGATTCTTAACTAATATTCTGCAAGAAAAATGGCATTAAACTGCTCAATGCCAAAAGTGATATCCCCTTTGAGAAATGGGAAGAATGGCCATCAGCAGCAGGGGAAAATATTTACATGGTCTTCAACGTTACTTTTCACATAGTCTGCCTGCAGGATGAATCAAGTTGTTTAGAAAATAAGCAAGCCACTCTTCCACAGATAACAGGGCACGATCAGATGAAGATATCCTGGTTATGCAATTTAGTTTGGTTGGGAAAGGATCCTCTCATTGCAAACTGTTGCCCACATATGCTTTCCTAGTCTTGCTTCCTGCTTCACTACATTCGCAGATACTCCATCATTTTAAAGCCACCATGCTTCATTTGCATAAACTGACTTGCAATATTTCGAGGATGGTCTTCAGTATACACCCCTCAACCTTACACTAATTAAACGATTCCTCTAAACTAAATCTTACCGCTCTGAATCATATATGATGTTTAGTATGATAGTAGATGAAGACCGGCAAAGTTATCACGAGGGGGAAAAGTGAGATTACAGCATTTTTTTTTGTTTAAGAAAATTTTTTTATATATATTTTTCTGTGTACGAAAACAATTAAGTGCCAAAAGCAGGTGGTTTTCAAAACCCAAGACTTGTGTTGTTCATAATTCATATATGCTCCTTCAGATTTCAGGCCTTAAGAGAAGAACACCCATTTGTATATTCATTCAATGCAATTGTTTTGTATCATCGATTCAATGCTCTTGTTCCTCTGTTCTCTCCAATACTATCTTCCTCTCCGTGGCCTTCACTCGATTTGATGTACCCTGCAGTCCTCGATTACGATCAATCATTATTTTGTTCATTGATTATGCTTCTTTTTCATCTTTTTTTGGAAAGATACCAAGATTTGATATGATAATTAAGTTCACCATAAAATAATTAAGTTCGGATCAACTTAGTTGGAAAGGAAAGAGATGAGAGACGATGGTATCTATCATCAAGACACCCTTTTCAATCTCTGAGCATTTCTAAATAATAACTCAATACTTGTGAACTTCACATAGAAAGGATCCCATCTTTTGACTCGTCACTAAAAATGCCCCAACCAGGGTGCAAAAACCATCTGCTTTCGAGTTCCAATAGAATCGGCCTTCTAAATTCCTTAATCCCAACAATATGGTACCATGCAAGTAGCAGAAACTACATATCAATCTTTTCCCTGTTCTGAAAGGACGCTTTTTTGGCCAATATGAGGTCATTGGTTCCTTCTCTTCCGGGTGGTCGGAACGTGTATTATGCATTTGTTTGAGTAATTCCATGGTCAGTATGTGCTCCAGAACCACAAGCAAGTTTGAGAGCTCATGGATGAGAAAACCAGGGATGTTTGCCCGTCCTTGATCTCCCCCCACACGCATGGATATTTGAGCAAGAATTCTTTGACGTCTTTTTGGAGGAGAAAACAGAAGAATATCCATCTATAGAACTGTTTCGTTAATGTGCAATGAGTCTTGAGCACAATAGCACTAACCCCAAGAGTAATGATGAATTATAGGATGAAGAGAAGTCACCCGGGCACAACGCACAAATATATAATTTCTTCAATCGATATTAAGAAAGAAATGAGTACATTAGATTAGAAAATGTGCACTACCCAGTGTTTTTTGTTCAGAGCTTCGAGGAGAATAGTTGTGCCCATAACGATACCACTTACACTGTCCAACTTTCTCATTGTTTTCTGTTACTCTGAAGCCAGTCAAGGATGCCCTTATCTGATTCAGCCCCTCGGTTTTCCCTTTTAAAGTTCCTTCCACAAACTCCAAGTAGTCCTTGTAGTTCCTCTTGTAGTAGTCTTCAAGCCTCTTCAATCAAACAAAAAACAGGATAAGAAATTAACCATAAGAATTTCCATCAGACGTTACCTCCTTGTCATTCTTTACCTCTGGGATTTGAAAAGGTACTCTACCAATATCCAAACAAATATCGAGTAAAAAAGTAAATTAGTGGCTCAATTTGCAGCTATGGGTACTAAGAAAAGGGAACTAGTATACTCTGTAGAAGAGCACTCCTCGAATCGTTCGCTTCTGGAAATGCAGCAGCAAAAGCTATAAAGTAGACCTCTTCTTCTTCCTAGTGACTTCCTCGAGGTAATGGTAATGGCATTGGTTGATCCTGTTGTATGGTGCTCCTTCACTCCCGTGAAAGTAAGTAGGGGCTCATGCATCAGAGTTGCCATTCTCATGGTTTCTGGTCGGTGCTGGAACTATGGGGAAGTAAGCGCGCATCAGGTTTACTGAGTTGGATGCGGCAGATGATTCTCATCCACAGAAAAGGTGAAGCATCGAGTGGACCAGGTTCTTGTCCACACTTCCATGAAGAAACCAATTATCATGCGCAGCTTACCTGATACATCTGTACCAACTGTTGCAACTTCACTTTTCAGTATATGGTGCGGGAAAATTCAAAATAAATCTTGATCGCCCAAATTATTACCATCTAGCATGTGTCCCATGAGCCGGTAATCTCATCTAAATTCTTCAATGTTGACTTCTGGAAAGGAGTTCGCAAATTCTTTCCTTCTTTCGTTCCCATCATCCGCAAAAAATAAGGCCAGAGAATTCTTATGCAATAGATGGAGAAATCAAGAATGAACAACCGGCACTTAGCTTCATTTAACATAATCAACACTTAATTACATACACACATCAACTGTATACGAGTTGATAATAGATATTACAAGCAATATTTAGATAGAAAAAAAGTTCCACTTCTACTCCTAGTTACTCCAGTAAACGCCTGTGTTTACACCATATCATTGCAATTATATACAGGACAAGAGTACCGGCAGCTCCACCAGTGATCGTCCACAAAAACTCCCGTTCACCGGCTTTGTTTTCGTCGAACAGGTCAATTGTAATATTCATTCCAAACAAACCAACCACCACAACAAAGGCACTCACCAGAAGGGTAGCTGTGGTTAACATTACTCCCATTTGTAAAAGATGGTTCTGCTTGTCATCCAACATTATGTTGATATAGTCCTCCGTATCGTCGACGTACTCCCTCAGCTGTGAAGAAACCACTATTTTAGAACTGTCTGAGAGAAAAATGGCATCTCAAACTCATTAAAGAACATATGTATCGAGAGACAATTATGTAAAATCATAAGTTTCGATTACCGTGGACAGCTTATTCAGTGTTCCATCTATCTGTACGAAGTAGGCCTCCAGAAGCATCTCCAGTTCTTCCACATCCAGATGCTTGCTGGTACTGCGTGTGCTGCTGGTGCGGGTTCCATGACTATGTCCAGTAAATACAGTAGATGCTGCTATCTGTTCTTCATTATGAAAATGCTCAAGTGTGGCATTGTCAGCACTAGAGACATCATTGGTCTCAGGAGAAGTTTCGGCAGATGCCCTACAGAAAAGAATCATTTAATATGACCACTGAAGTTTGATTCTAAACATAAGCAAACTATAAGTACCGTTCATCATAGATATCTGTCTTAAAAACAGTATCTTCCAAGCCTCCTTGATCGATTAAAGAAGAAACAGAAGATCCATTGAGATGTTGCTGCATGAGCTTATCAGTCAGGTACATCTCAGCCATGTCATCATCATCATCCAGCAGATGTTCAAGTTCATCCCTTACCTGGCAAAAACACGTAGCCACATTCTTGGTCATTCAATATCAAATGCGTGTATGAAATCACCAAAAACCAGACATCAAATTTTTTTTTACTAGGAACTCAAAACCAAATTTGGCTGCAAAAAAAATTTTAATTTTTTTCTTTAAAAAATCCTCTACCAGAGTACTACAATATATTTTACAAAAGAGCATAAAACATACATGGATTGTGCAGCATTGATAGAAGAAGAAGTGCAGTCAATTAAAACGGTTATGGGATGTGCACACGAAAAAAAATCCTGAAAAAAGACAACTAGTTTGTTTGTAGTTTAAGCAGTAAAAAACAAAAAAAAAGACTGATTGCAATTTTTGAATTTGAATTTGAATATAACTGAAAAACTACAAAATAGGGAAAGTTGTACTTTAGATGGTTTCCTACAATTCTTCTCCAAACCTTCTCTTCAATCCTTCTCTCCCTCGATCTTCTTTGCTTCTCTCTTCTCCGTTTCTTCTCTATCTACATCTTCCCTCATGCGTCGCATAATTTTTCACACCAATCTCACAAAGGTTTTTTCTGTGGTATTGATGGATTCGCCCCAAAAAGTGGTTATAATTGATCTATTTAGCAAGGGCATTCTGCCGAATCCAGAAGACTGCATCAAGTCGGTACCAGAGCAACGCTGATCAAGGGAAGCCATGGGAAAAGAAGAACCACCCAATCTGGATGAAGAGGTACACTCTGTCCAACCCAATTTTACTAACTTGGAATAAGGACAAATTCAGTTGAAAGACTCAGTCGATACTATTGTGCAAACTCTAAAACAATTCAATAGTCATTGATTGCAATGAACTCTAGCCTTGATAGAATTGAGGTATCAACAATGCATGAGAGTTCTGATCCGATGTACATGTTTGATCGCAAATCTGAGATTCGTAATGCAATGAGATCTCCAATTGCACAAGATCCATCTTTGGCAGCTCAAGTAGGCAGGTTTAAATTCAAGAGGAATAATGGTCAGGGAACCCACTATTTGGATCTTGCATTGCGAGCAATATTTTGAAATGTATGCTACTTAAGAGAAGAATAAGGTAGCTATTGCTGCATATCACATGGATGATGAAGCACAGATGTGGTATCAGTTACACAAGTGTGATCATCGCATTCATATAGGCACTCCATCAGAGCCTTTACCTTATACTTTGAACAACGCCAACATAGTTTAACACAATTTTTTATTATATTTTATCCAAAACATTGGCTTTCTACATGATAATCCAACAAAAAAAAACACGAAAACTTTTGCTTGGATAAGATATATATCAGGAAGACCTAACCTTCTGAACGCGCCCTGTTATGGCAACCAAACGGCTTTTGATCTGGCGCACACGCTCTAAATTAAGAGTGCTGATTTTGAAGTTAGCTTATCAAGGGCGGGATGTGCTTCTTGCTCCAATGTCCTTGCCTGTTAAAAACAAATTGGAGTTAACCTCACAACACAATACCCGAAATACATAAAAAAATCAATCACAAGAATTTAGATAGTAGAGGTTCATAGCTAAGAGATGATTTATTGGGAAGGGGTATAAAACAAAAACGCATACATCTACAAAATATTTCATCATATGATTGTTAAAATCGATGAAATGAACCTGAAAAAATGCATGGTATTGCAAACCACAATACAAAACAATAATCGTACAGCATATCAATATGAAGAAATAGCCACTATTACCTCATTGTCCAAACAACTGCAAGCAGCCTCCAGGCATGCTTCCAAGGCAATAAACTCAAATGGAAGAACTCTAGCCCCATCTCCATTTCGTATATTAGGCTTATCATCTTCATCATCTGGCTGCAACTTTCCATTCATCCTTACCAGATTTTCTGCTATAACAGGCCTCTGTGAATAGTGTTGAGGACTTGCGTTTGCCGATGGGAAATAATCATCATACGGGCCTGCCCAATTTGCTTCACCATTCCTAACACTCCCTTCCTTGAGTACCAAAACAGAATAAAGCTTCACTTAACTAGGAAACTGGAGTAATTAATAGTTTAATACTACAAAAGAGTCAACATTCAAAAGAGGGCCGACACTCTCACAGTAATTTCTTAATTGCTCAGCCTTACAACACAAAGAAAGCAAAAATGCAAAAACAAAAAAAAGTATAGAAAAGAGACCCTTTAATGATTAATCACAACAAATTCAGTGAGCTGACTTCTATCAATTTGTATGATTTAGCAATCACTGCGACACATATAATAATATAACAAAAAATGGAATGGTACGAACTTGGCAATTGAATATGGAGAAAACTGAAAAGAAAATATCAACCACCATACTCATCCAAACGCGTCTAATACACTTGCTAGATCTTGTAAAAAAGCAAGGAAGACGGGTGACAATCAAATTATATCAACTACCTAAACACTAACGGGCGAACAAATTCAGTAAACATGAAAAAAAATTCAATCGCATTCCCACGACAAATTAGATAGCAAAAGAAACACAAAAGGTAGATCTCTTTATAATTTTTTTGCTTTAAAGAAAAATAACTTTTTTTCCACGCAATATTTAAAAGAAGAAGAAAAACAGAAAACAAAAAAGAAGGTAGAGGGAGGACCTGATTGGAGCGGGCGGTGGTGGCGTGGTGGAAGCGGAGGAGGCGGCGCTGGAGCTCATCAACAAAAGGGGCGACGGAGGGTTCGCGGGCGTTGAGGAGGAGCACCTCCTGAGCGGTGATGATGGCCTTGATGAGCTCCAGGTTTATCACCACCGCCCGCTCCCTCCCCAGCACCGTCGACGGGTACGACAGCTGCGGGTCCAGTATCCGCAGATCCCTCGCCGGAAGCCCCGTCCGGCGCATGATCGAGTGCTTCGGCCTC
Organism: Piper betle; assembly: GCA_033002965.1. NCBI lineage: Eukaryota > Viridiplantae > Streptophyta > Magnoliopsida > Piperales > Piperaceae > Piper > Piper betle. Next base: position 209,402 of record JAURVB010003256.1, on the reverse strand, counting down.
CACCACCTCCGCCCGCCCCGCCGCGTCCAGCACCAGCCAGGCCCGGACACCGCCTCCCTTCTTCCTCAGCGCCGATCGCCCCGCGGCATCGTCCTCGCCGGTGGCCGGGCCGGCAGTGCCGGTGCCGGTTCCGGCGCCGGGCTTGGAAGGGTGGCGCGGGGCCCGCATCGGATAGGGTGAGGAGATTGCGTTGAGTGAGTGAGTGCAGCGTTGTGGAAGAGACGAGAGAGGTTGATTAAATTTGAGTTTTGGAGATCGTTTGGTTATTTATGATGTTTACTTAGAAATGATATTGATTAATAAAAAATTAATTATAATTTTTAATAATTTTCTCAAAATCATTAAAAGTATCAATTGTATCACTAAAAATATTATTAACCTGTCATTGTCCCGTTCGAAAAACTTAAAAATAATATAATTAACATAAAATTTTTAACATAATTATTTTTATGAAAAGAAAATTTATTCTGATGTATTTATACAAAATATAATATTAATTAATTATTTTGTATATAAGTGTAAGTATAAAAGATTATAATTATAATTGTCCGTTGTAATCAAGTCAAGCCAACTTATGAATATAATGTGTTCAGATTCGTTCTACTTTAAAATGGTATGTGGTCAAAATATTCAACTTCAACTTATCAATGTTCCACTAAGATGCGAGACTATTTGATGTAGCACACCCCTATAGCAATCTTATAATTAGTTATGATTTTCACAATTAGTGGAGATTGAAAAAATTAACGGTAACAATCAATTATACTTCTCTTTTTTTGTGGAAGTCAAAACTAATAAAAAAACTTTGGTATGGGTTTCAAATCCCCTTCCATTCAAAACTTCAACTAGATACACTTAACTAATGAACTCTATCCCAAATAGTCCAAATAGAAAAATCATTGAAATTTTTTAAACTTTTCATAAACATCACAGTAAATATTATCAAATGATTTCATAAACATCATATTAAAATTTTAAAATGATTAATTTTTATGAAAAGTAATTTTATTCTAATGTATTTATACAAAATTTAATATTAATTAAATATTTTGTGTATAAGTGTAAGTATAAAAGATTGTAACTATAATTGTCCTTGGTAATCAAGTCAAGCCAACTTATGAATATAATGTGTTCGAATTGGTTCAGCTTCAATTTGTATTCATTATCTTTTGGTGCTATAGGGATCTGTTCAACTTCAATTTGTATTCATTATACTTGGTATCATTTGATTATATCCAAAATGTGAGAATATTTGATGTAGCACTTGATGCACCATAACCCCTTTAGCAGTTTTATGATTGGTTATAATCTTTATAATTAGTAGAAACTGAAAAAATTAATAGTAACAATCAATTATACTCTTTTTTTGTGGAAGTCAAAACCAATAAAAAATTATTATATAGGTTTTGATATATCAAGAGCAAGAACAAATCCCTTCCCATTCAAAACTTGAACTAAATGCACTTAACTAATGAAGTAACTTTATCTCGAACAATCCAAATAGAAAAATCTTGGAATTTTCTAAACCTTTCATAATATGACTCCCTCATAAATAAAGAGTTGTGTGGTGGCTACAAAATAAGTTGACAAAATATTCAATTTGACTTTAAAAATTCACTTAATACATTTTTATTCATAGTATCATACTTACACTTCTTGTCCTTCAAGATACAATTAGGTATATCCCCTTTTTTCTTACCTTAAAAGACAAGAAAAAGAGAACATTTTTTGCATGGAAGAGCACATAGGTGGCTTAATTGAATAGAGTTATGATTAATTTCAACTAGCCAAAACACATGTGTCATGCGTAGGATACAATAATCAATATTATATAAATATTTGTATATAGAATTAATGATATAATATTACAAGGCATATTTCGAAGAAAATAAAATATTAAATTGAATTAATACAATTAGTTCATGTTATAATTTATGGAAAGTAGATTTATAAATTAACATGCATTATATGATTTTTAACATATAAGAATAAAAATAACAAAATAATTGAAGAATTTCTTTTTTTTAAAAAAAGATCATTGAAGAAATAGATTGTAAAAGATAACAAGAAAATAGCAGACACGACTAAATAAAAGAAATTTCATGACACTGAGATTCAAAAAAATCAACATTTTTTGAACTCAAGTTGGAAAAAAACTTCATAAATTGAAAAATAGTTGAAGATTATTTTAAAAAAAGTTTATTGAAAAAATGGATTACAAAAATTATTAAAAAATGACATGCTAAAACTAGTTTAAAAAACAATAAAAGAGGTGAATAAAACAAAGACAATGATAATTTTTAAAAAAAAGCGTGGACGAATGGATCATAAAAATTGGATGAATAGACCTAAATAGTATATTCTCCTTTTTGGAATGAGCCCATAATGAAAAATAGAGGATACTTTTCTAGGGGAAAAAAGTGGTTGAATTTTTTTGTATACAAAGATTATAATTTATAAGAAATTTTGTTCATGTGCACTCTACTACTATAACTCTTTTCAAAAGTTATAATCCAAAGAATGCATTTTTTGTAAGGAGGCACGATATTATCCATCAAAAAGGAGATTTTTTTTTAAAAAAAAAGATTGAATAACTTTTTGTAAAAAAAATGCTCGTCGAAGAAATTGAATGCAAAAATAGTATAAAAGCTTCATACTTAAACGAATGTTTGAAAAAGAAAGAGGATAAACTGCATGAAATAGAGAACAAGATTTAAAAAAAATGAATGGATAGATCTTTAACAATGAATAAATAAAAATAAACAACATACCAACCACATCCTTCAAATGAATAATAAATAACAATTTATGAGGGTGATCAAAGGGGTAAAAAATCAAGAATTATAAGAAATAATTAATATGAGAATATATAAATTTATAGAGTTTTTCTTAATGGAAAAGGTGCAACCTTCTGATAGTAACTCTTTTAAATAAATGCAATTCAATGAATGAATTCTTTCACACTGAAATATAATTTTTCTAACTTGGAATCAAAAAGTCCTTTTATTTAGAGTAAATATTGAGAAAAAAATTTCTTCCCTTGTTGTAGTTAAGTATTAAATATAAAATTATTGAGCATTTTTTAGAGACTACATTAAATAATAAATAGGATTGACTATTTAAATTTTCTATGTCATTTATGTTTCTTATAGGCCAATCAAATAAATCCTTACATGGTCTTCTTTTTTTTTTTCGCAAAACACATGTATTACATAGACAAAAACAAAATGACTCTTTAAGAAGTACATACAATTAAAGGGTACTTTAACATATTATGCACGATATGGGTGGCATGCTATCCACCATTCACAAGATTTTCTTTTCATAATGTCCTAATTACCTTTGATCTAATTAAAAAATTATTTAGCATAACAAAATTGTTGTGAATGTCTTCGCTTGGAGTGGTGCAGGGTGGTTGTCATTGGAGCAACCAGACATCGTTGACTGATGGCAGCTGCTTTCTACATGGACAAATCTAACTACCCCCCATAGCAACCTGACCTACACTCACCTCCTGATACAACTGCCTTAAGGGTATCCGGATTGGCCTACATGAAATACCCATAGCAACCTGACCTACACTCACCTCCCGATACAACTGCCTTAAGGGTATCCGGATTGGCCTACATGAAATACTCGCCTTCAAGGTAACTTAAATTTTACATGATTTAGCTGCACTCGACAAGACAAACTAGATTTAATGGCCTTAAGCCGCTGATGCCCATAGATTGTCATGATTAGGGTGGTCAAATCTGATTATCCCGAGTCACTGTTATCACTATTACAAATATTTCTTTCCAAATGTTTGAACTAAATTTAATTGCTTTAAATAATTAACAAAAATTGAAGGTAATTAAAATACTATAATATAAAAGCTATCCTTAAATCGTGAATAATGTATTAAACTACCTTTTAATCTCAACTTCTTCTCCTGTCAGATTTGCTGACTCCCTTAAGTCCTCGCCATTTTACTTAACCAAAGTAACCGTCACTCCATGACCTTCCCGCCAGTTCTCGGCCCGGTGGGAACCCTAGGTAATCGTCTCCGTCGACTTTGTGGCCCACCAAGACCCATCAACGGCTATCAATCCCCGTAAATTTGACGTGGACGTGTATATTAGGCATTACGCCTCCGGGCAACGCTCGCCTCCTCCATTTCTATTGGTACTACTATTACTACCACAGACAAAGCGACTACCCCTTACTTGCTCCCCAAGCAATATTCCGCACTCCCAAACCCTAGACCTTCTCCACCGTCTTTTTTCCCATACTTCTTCCCATTCCAAGGACGATACAGTGTTCGAGGTTCTCGCGGCTGGGTGCCGCTTCGAAAGGTACGATTTTTATGCATAATGGGGCAAGTTTTGTGGGGGATTCTTGGTTCTTTGTGCATGTCGTTTCTTGCGTTGCAGAAGTTGTTCTTCGTCGTTTTTCAATGTTGTTGACGATGGATTAGCCGTGCTTTTGATGGTTATATGACGGAGATATGTGTGCCTTGGTGGCGTCGTTGCTGCGTGGGGGGCCGTGATTTGATGTTTGGTGGTTAGTTGGGCGGTGCCGGCGTTGGAGTGAAAACGATACGGATGGCGTCGAAAAATGCTCTTGCGTTGTCTTCTTGTGTGGTTTAGATTGGAGGTTTGCATCTGAGTTCTTCTCTGTAATGGACGGATAAAAGTGGTGTCTTGGATTTTTTTTCCCATTTTTGCGGTTGTTACGTGTTGGTAGAGATTTGTTTCTGTCTTAAATGAGGTATGCTGACCTGAAAAGTATATTTATTTACCATTTGTGGATTTGAAGTTGCAGGTTGAAAATGGCGGACGATGAGAGATACTGGAAGGTATGGGAAAATAATTTGGTGCCCACGTATAATCTTCAGTCTGTGCTTGATTACAATCAAAAGCCGGGTAGATCCGAGGATGGTCCTCGCTCTCACATTCTGTATCTGGGGTGGACCATTGAGATAAAAAAAGATGCCTATTGTAAGAGATTCCGATACGTTTCGCCCGAGGGAGGGACCTTCAACTCTCTTAGGAAAGTCTGCTATTACTTGAAGAGTGAGGCAGACAGGAAGCCACTTGAAGGTGGAGCTAAACCAGTGAACGCCTCTAATAGTGTTTTACGTTTACGTCTGCTTGCCTCCACGACGTTGTCCAAGCAGCTCGAAGATGGGAAACAAGAGAAGAAACGTGGGAGACCATCTCTGGGGAATGGGGGCGTTAAGCCCCAGAAGAAGAAAATGGGGAGCACATCCTCTGGGGGTGTGAGAGTGGAGCACCAGAAAAAGAAACGTAGGAAAGCACCTTATAGCTATGTGAAGGTGGAGAAGGAGATCTGCTTGGAAGCCGTGAGAGATTACTCCGGCTATGTGTTCATGTGTGGCAAGATGGAGGTTGGAAATGCAAACGTTGACTTAAATGTTCTGAGGATGAAAGCAAAGAAACATTTGGCAGCAGAAGGGTGGAAGTTCTGGAATATAGATAAGGCGGGGAAGAAGGAGCTCCGATATGAATCGCCAGAGGGGAACGTCTACATCTCTCTACAGACAGCCTGCAAGGGTTATGTTGAAAAATCCAATGAGCTGTCCAAGACTAGTATTTCCGGTCGTCCATTGAGTGGTTCAGAGCCCAGTACCTCCTGTGGTTCATCCAATCATCCAGAGGCCTGTACTTCCAACACTTCATCAAACTCGAGCAGTCTGTCTTGCGAGAAGTCTTCTCCAGTGAGCTTGTCTTCAAGAGCTCACATGGGCAGAAAAATACGCGATAAGAAATTTAGCAGAAAGCTGAAGACTGCTGATGTTAAAGCAACATCAGTTGTAATAAGAGAGAAAGTGCTAACTGAGGCCTCCTTTAGCAACAGTAGGCCCAACTCTGTGCTGTCATGGCTGATTGATAAGAGAATTATTCAGGAGGGGGAGGTTGCGAGGTATTTGAAAAAAGAGGATGGAAGTACCATGGCGTCTGGCAAGGTGGTGAGGAGAGGAATCTTGTGCAGCTGCTGCAGTGTGGTGTTCACTTTGCCTCGCTTTGAGGCCCATGCAGGGAGCAGCAGCCATCAACCCTCTGCTAACATCTTCTTCTCTGACGGGAGTTGTCTGTTAGAGCGCCAGAAGGAAGGTTTGGAAGTGGCAGATCCTGTTTGGGATTCTAGCTCTTGCCCCTGTAAGAAATCCCCACCTGAACCTTGCGAAAATGAGAGTGTGTGTTCTGTTTGTCACGAAGGTGGAGAATTGTTGTGCTGCGATAAATGCCCGGCTGTGTACCACTTAACCTGTGTTGACTTGGAGGTATATATGCTTATTGTGCAATACGTATTGAGTTTTGACTAATTGGACGGTAAGGGGCACTCTCAGGGGTTACTTTCTCTACTTTCTTTTGCTTAGGCTTTTTTTTTTTTTGGGTGGAGGGAGGATAAGGTTCTTTTGCTTAGTTGCGTATTTCATAATTATTTTGTGCTTACTTTGCTGAGAGATGACATTCATGCTTCTGCAGGGAATTCCCGATGGAGAGTGGTCTTGTCCATCTTGTCATTGTGCAATATGTTGCCAAGATCAATCAGTGGAATTGGAAACAGTTCGCTGTGAACAATGCGAACGAAATTGTCGATTTTTATTCCATCTGATCTTTCACTCTTTTCTGTTTGGTTACTTCTCCCTAAGTTATAAACGTGTCATGCATTTCTTGCAGTTCATATCAGTTGCTTGGCTGGCGATGAACAAACTGGAAGTGGACGATTCGTGCAGAATACTTGGTTTTGCAGCAAACAGTGCTCTATGGTAGAAACAATGCTCCTGTTAAACGGGTTGGGATATTCTATTTCTTTTGGTGTTTTTTATTCTTCGCCTCGAAACTTGCTATGTTACCGTCTGCAGGTTTTTGCTGGTCTAAGAGAGCTTCTTGGAAAGCAAAATCTAACTGGCATTATGGGCTTAACTTGGAGGATATTGCGATACGAGGAAGGTAATGAGGTTGAGCAGCTCAGCAAGCTATGGCTTGCAGTAAGCGTCCTTGATGAATGCTTTGACAATTTGTATGATCCATCTACCGGAAGAGATCTTGCCCGTGATATAATCTTCAATAGAAGGTTGGGCCACTTTTCCCTTGTACTTCTTTTTCTTGGCATAAAGGAATCGAATTCGGTGTTACATCAATCAGCATCTGTTGACATTTGATTTCCATTCTCGATCTGAAGATCTGTTTCGAAGCGATTAAATTTCAAAGGATTCTACACCTTGATTCTAGAAAAGGACAATCAGTTGGTTACAGTGGCTGTGATAAGGTTGGTATTATACTGGTTCTTCTTACATGATTTTCTTGGGTATCAAATTTTCATTTTCTGACATGAAAAGTTTTTTCTACAGAATTTTCGGGGGAAAGGTTGCAGAAATGCCATTAATCGGTTCTCTTTTTCAGTATCGAAAGCAAGGCATGTGCCGAATTCTTGTTACTGAGCTAGAAAAGGTAATACAACATAGAAATGAGAAATTCGTCTCTTTAAAAATTCCTTTGTCTGCTGAAACGAGTTTGTATTTTCTGGTTACTCGTTCGTCTTACAGATGCTCTTCAATTTGGGTGTGGAAATGCTTGTTTTACCGGCAGCTCCCGAGCTTCTGAATACTTGGATTAAGTCGTTCAAATTTGCCGAATTAACCTCAGGATATAGGCTCAAGCTCTTGCACTACATTTTCTTAGATTTTCCGAATGCTATAATGTGTCAGAAACCCCTTTGTGTCAATGTAAGTTTAAGCTTTGCGTTTTGATAAAGAAAAATCGTATAACCTTGTTTAGCGTTTCAATCTGTTTTGCTGGATCAATTGATATTTTCACGTATTAACAGACGAATACAGAAATCATTGTAAGGAGCTGATGAAACTTGACCGTTCTGATGCTAGAATCTCCTCGTGGCAACCGAAACTAATCAAGTCTTTATTCTGTGACTAGTGATCCTTTATAGACGACATACATAATAACAATTAGCATACAGTACTTCCTACCAGTAAATTTGTGTTGTCAAGTGCATGGTTGGCGCAGTGTAATTCTCTTTGTAATATGTGTTGTTTTTTTCACAGAACAAATATGTGATGCCTTTTTGCATGCAACTTTTATAAACAATATTAATTTTGATTAATGCTTGGCAAGACCATCATTATTGTGCATTATGGAGAATTAAGTATGCACGGTTCCCATCATTTTAAGCCGTTTATAATCCAAATGCCAATTTGATCAGTTTTTGTAGAACACCCAATATCCAAATGTCCAAGTTAAAATATCAAGTAATCGCCCAACTTCAAATACATGAATGATTGCTAGAATAGCCCAAGGCTGGTGATATTATACCAAAACCAAGGCGTATCCTTCTCTCACTCTTTTTTTATTATTGTAAAAAAACAAATAAACAGAAGCTCCTTCGGAACTCCATGCTCGTGATGATCAATTAATTCATTTAGTTATGTTCTGATCGCCGTCTTGGGTGTTCTTCTCGGCTAAACCATAGGCGATGACCGCCACGGTGGGCTCGTTGATGATGAGCATCACGCTTTTGGCGGCGATGGAAACGGCATCCTAATTGGTGGCCTGGCGCTGGGAGTGTTTAAATTACTTGGTGAATAATTGTCCTTAGAAACTTACTAATTACAATAATTAACTCGGAAAATAAATAATTAGTAACCAGGAGACTTGATTTATTTGTGGAAATTAGCCAAATATAAAACTGGAAACGTCTTAACAATGTTGTGAATCACGAATTAACTGGAAACTCCTTAATAAGTGTATGAAAGTGATCTGCATTCTAGTTGAACCTAAATTAGAACTCTTAATTACTTATAAATTACTACCTTCAATACAGAAAAAAATTGTGTCACAGGCCCTGACGCCTCTGCGATTGACAATTTCTAGTTGTTTGTGCAGCGGTTGTCTCGGCGACTCGGTGTTTCTCATGTACACAAGGTAAGAGGACATTCTTTCATGATTTTATGCTTTTTTTAAAAAAAATACAAAATTTCTACGATTCACTTTGAAGTAATTTATTGATACGTGCCACTATTTCTTACCTCATGGTATTTCTTCTTTTTGTACAACGTTGGTTTCTTGGTCCAGTAGTTTCAACTTAATTCTAGGAGATAGAATTTTATTTATTTTATTTTGTTATTACTATAATAAAAAAACTTACCTTTATTCACCGTATTCTCTTCATTATTTTATATATATTGAAACTACTCTAACATGCATAAATTGAAGAATAAATAATTTGAACTTTATCTTTTACCTCTTGAATATTAACAAGCATACTAAAAAAATAGCACATTAGTGATAATAAGCACATTGGTCACACAAAAAAAACTGTGACAAAAATTTCTTAATAAGATACATAAGATATAATTATTAAACAGATTGTGCCAATCATTGTAATACTAACAATGAATAAACTTTGATTTGAGGAAGAAGCTTTTTTATTTATAATCAATTCTAACTTTAGTAAGAGTCTTATTCCAAGTGTAATATATATACTTCTAATTCTAGATTAAGTCTTATTCATAATAAGACTCTTGTATTAATTTAAACTAACAGCAACTTCTAGTTCACGTTGTAGTCTTATTGTGCTTGTAATATTAATAACATAAACATATACTTTTACTCATGGGAGTCTTATTTGAATTATGTATGGTTCCTTATATCAATTTAAAATAGCCAATTTATTAAGTAAAATTTTTATTTTTAGCTTAAGTTTTTAGTATTATGTATATTGAGAAGATACAAAATGTATTTAAAATCGTAACTGTGCATGGAGCAGGTATATTGGCTAGTGTTATTGTTATATTTGCAGAAGAACTTGCATGGTATTGAGAGGAGAAACTTTAATGTTGTGTGTTTTAATTAGGAAAGTAATTGGAGATCACATATTAGAAGTATTCGGATAAATTTTAACTATTTAGGAAACACAATTTGAGGTGATTTTCCTAATAAGTTTCTAATTATAATGAGCTAGCTTTGTTAGAACATAATAATCGATGAGAGACTACCAATTCAAGAACGTTGTAGTTGATTTCCGTCATACATTAAGATAGTATCTAGAGACAGCTAGGTAGATGACAGATGATGATAATATATATATATATATATATATATATATATATAAAATTAATTAATTAATGTTTTTATGTAGGAAAAAAATATTCTATGAATTTGAAGCGTACAATTACTCTGAGGAAGAGACCTTGGATACCTTGGATAAAGCGAAGGTGGCAACCTTGATGGCATGCCAAGAGAAGCAGGTTATAAGTCATGATGCAAATCACAAGACTGCGAAGACTACCTGAGTAAGAGACGTCGTCGACCTCAATAATATCGCGGATCAACAAGACATAGTTAACCACAATTGCAGGGTGATGGGGCCAAGCATGGTTGCATGAATCGGAATCGGAATCGGTTTTTCAGGGAGTCGGAATCGGTCTAAATCGGACAAGAATCGGTTCAGTTAAATCGGTCCAAATTAATTTAATCGGTCATATATAATAATTTGACAATTTATAATATAAATATATTAAAATTAGGTATTGATGTTATTTTGATATTATTCAGTGTATTATAGTTTTTGATATTTTTAAATATTTTTTAAGATTTTTAAAATTATTTAGAATTAATTATTATTTTTGACTCGAGTTAGACTAGAGTCAACTTTTAATTACGAGAATGCCACTCTTTACCCCCGCCGTCGCCGCCGCCGCCGGCCCGGTCGGCGGCGAGTCTCGCGGCGGCGATGTCGGAGGATGTCGGCAGCCCGGTCGGACGAACAGTCGGCGGCTCGGAGCCGGCGGCAATTCGTGCGTCACAGCCCGATTCGGTCCGGCCACACGTCGGCGGTGACGTTGCGAGGTCGGCGACGAGGTCGGTGGCGAGGTCGGTAGCCCGGTCGGCGGCGAGCCCGGAGTTGGGGAGCACGGCGGAGGGCGGAAACGGGGCGGCGGCGGGCGGGCGGACGGGCGGCGGCGGCGGGCGGAAACGGGTCGGCGGCGGGTGGACGGGCGGCGGCGGCGGGCGAACGGGTGGCGGCGGCGTGGGGGGAGCGGGTTTGATTTTAGGTTGTTAAAATCTAAATTATCATTTTACCCATGCTTAAATAATTTAATAAAAATCATATCAAGGGTATTTTAATAATTTTATAAAAAACCGATTCCGAGTTAAATCGGTCGGAATCGGCCAAACTCGGCCGATTCGGGGCCGACCGAGTCGGCCCCGAAATCGGATCGGTGCAATGCCGATCCGATTTAAATCGGCCAATTCGCACGAAATCGGCCGATTCGTGCATCACAGCGGCCAAGAGCCAAGAGCAATCAGCACTACAAAATGTATTGCTGGCTACCAACGACGTCATTTAATCGTACGTGATCAATTCATATGAAGATGAGGATTGCGAACAAGTGAAGGAAGAAAAGCTGCAAATCAGAGAACATGCTTTGAACGCGTCCTCTGCCTCAGAAGTTGCAGGACCATCAAAACAGCAAGCTGGTGATCTAATTAGGAAGTCTACACCGAAAACAAACCTAAGCCGGTTGATAGAGACGGGTGTAATCTCGGAGATGGAGGAGCTAAGATCTAAAAGCAAGAAAGAGAACAGACCAGTCATGAAAGCGGGCTATCATTTAAGATATTTAATAAATGATGATTTTTTTCTTTTGATTAGGTTTTATCATATTAAGAGTAAGACTTTCCAACAGATCATTACCGCGAAAGACCGAGCAACCAAAAAAGTTTATAAGCTTATGATACTAATGATATTTTAAAATTATAATTATAACCTAAGCTACATCAATATCTGTTCAAATATCTTAGTGATTTTAATTTTTATATAAATGAGATATTAATTTTTTATAAAATTTTTTTATACTAGTAAAATGATTATTAGAAAATATAATAAAATATACAATAAAAATAAATTTTAGTAATAATTGAATTTCGACCATGAACGATACATTTGTCGCCCATAGTTAATTAATTGGACATGGACATTTCCTTCTCCGACCCGGCTTACACCCACCCCTAAGCCCTAGACTCCAACCCCCACCGCCGCCTTTGCCTTACCGCCAGCAACTTAGTCACATTCTCCACCCTAGGTCGGAAGTCTCCAAACGGCCATACTTTTGGACCTTATCTCCGACACCCAAGTGTCGCCTTTTGCCTACCACTGGCGCACACCTGTCGCCAGCGTCGTCATGTTTCTGCCAATGACTTTGTCTTGTTGCGGGTACTTTAATTTGCAGGTGTCTAACCTTGTGAAATTTCTAACCTTCGATTTTTTTTAAAATTTTCTTCACGTAAAACACGCGACTCGAGTCAAGGTTTTACAATCATTAGCCGTTTGGTTCGATTGTGGTTCGAGTCGGTTCAACTTTCAAAACACGTGAGCGGGGCCAAGGCTGACCGTATGCACGTACTATGAAGGTTTATGCATACCTAAATATTTGATGATAGTATCAGATATGTATCAACAGACTAAGTTATTAGTACATATAAGAGTATACAGTTAAATGGTTTTGTTTTTTATTTTATGACCATAGAATTAGTTTAGGCCAGATAATGTAGTAGGACATGTTAGATTGTATTCGGGTGGTTTATTAGATATGGAGTATGTTATTTGGATGTTGTGGTATTTATTTTATCTTATGGGATTTTTTCCGATTTTTTAAATTTTTTAGAAATTATTACGAGTTAATTATTATTTTATATTCGAGCTCGTAGCGAGTCAATTTTTATTTACAAATTTACCCCCGACACGCCGATACTTCTCTTCGTCTCCTTCCCGGACACTTCTCCCCTCCACCACACCCAAACCCTAGCCGCCGCCCTTGAGGGTGTCGCCACCGCCGCCGACGCCACCCCGGCGTCGATCGACGCCGCCCAGCCCTGCCGAGCTGTCGCCTTGTCGTTTCGACCACGTCCGGCCACCGTCCAGCCGCCGCGACGCCGGAATCGCCCACGATTTCGTTGCCGCTCCCGACACGATTCCGCCGCCGTCCGCGCCGGTCCGCCTCCGCCGTGACGTCGACGCCCTCACCCTCAACCTCCCTTACATTTCCCCCATACCTAGTGCCGCCGTCGAGGCCGGCCGTGGTTCCGATCCCCGATCAAACTCGACGCCGCCGTCGGTGGTCATTGCCGCCGCGGCCGCCCTTGTTGGCACCACCATTGGGTCGAGCTCGCCGAGACGGTGCTAACCCTTACCCCCGATTGCCCTGCCCGAGTAGTCGCCGGAAAACCGCGGGAGCAGCCTGAAAACCGCTTGAAGTGGTTCGTCAGAAATCACCTGATCTTCCGCCGAATCCCTCCGGTCAAACCCTAACGAATTTCGGACACTACAGGGTGCCAAATTCGAGCCACGAACCGTGCAAGGTATAATTTATTTTGATTTAATTATTTAAAAGTATCGATTGTTAGTATAATATGCTAGGATGGTAGGATTTTAGGATTGATGTGTTAGATATTTTCATGTGAATAAAAATATGAATGTGTGGGATTGTGTGGTATTAAAACGAATGCTAAGGAATTAATTAGACAGACTATATAATTGTTGTAATCTAATGCACCTTAGAGTAGGATAATTTGTATCGATGATTATTGATGTGAGTATGCTATCGGATGTGTGTATGTTTTATGAGCCGACATTAGTATTTAGTTTTAATGTGTAGGAATAAAGTAAGAGCTTGCCGCCTAGGCGCAAGGATACGCTTGGAATATCTACTAGTTCTGTTTAGGACTCGTCTGTTTTTATACTCTATTCTATTGTATGGTTGTTTTAATGCTTGTAGGACGGGTTAAGTGGCTTTTTATGGGATCCTACTTAACTCGGGCCATTTAGTTGAATAGTTTTTTGGATTAATAACCCTCGAGGATGAGATCCCTCAAGAATGATTTCAAAAACAAGATCCACCACAAGTTGCTTTCGGGCCTATTATATGAATCCTTTTTCAGGCTTATATATATAATTTGATCGAATTTTCAGTTAGACCAGAGATGGAGAAACCAACTTATATGTACCATGAGCAGATGGCGTGATAGTCAAAGCGGGCTCTAGATTAGTGAGCGGACTGTTTAATTCCCGAGGGATCCTGATAACTTCACGTTTGAGTGCCTTACACCCGGAGGACGTAAAGGTTTACCGGTACTTTTAAGTACAACGTGGGTTCGGACTCATGGTTCAAAGAGTATTGAAGGCACATGGCTGAGAGTACTCGGCCTACGTGCTTAAGGCCAGGAGAGATATGGAGGTTCGAAGATAGCTTAGGATAAAGGTTTCTCAAAAGTAGAATTAGAAAAAATAATGCTGAGAGTGGCACTGTACCAGCTAGATCGGGATGTTATTGAATCAGCTGCTCAATGGTTGCTCTGTAGTTGCCCTTATGAGAGTTCTTGAGGAAGATATATGATTGTTTGCTTTTCATGAGAGTTTGCTCTCATGTTTCAATTTAATATTAGTTATTTTCGAACCAGTGCAACCGTTGCTGACGTTTTTTACTATATATGTAAGTGAGGAAGATGAATGGAGTATGCTGGCCTTGACGAAGGACTAGCGCTTGCGTTGTACGCAGATACTTGGTGCCGCGTTGTCGTTTGTGTAAGCTGTGATGTGGGTTGAATGGTGTTTGTTGATATAAATGTTGTGTACATATGCATGAGTTGTGAAACTTGTATGCCTTGCTTTAGAAATATTTTGGAAAAGTTCTAGATGTTCAGAAATAATATGCTAAGCTAAGATGAAAATAAACCAAATGTGATGAGCATGAATTGCAGGTGGGCGAGACGCCGATTACAATGTGTTGATGTTTTGAATCCAATTGTGATGAAAATTATTGTTTATATATATATATATATATATATATATTATTATACTCTGTCGTGTTTTAGCAGGTTGTCCTTTTTATTGCACTTTTAGGGGAAATTTTGTCTGTTTTATTCCAAAATTTTGCGTAATTTTTGTTTGCTATTTTAATTATTTTGGTGTGGCTATTATCATGATATTCATGTAGCATCCTGTTAGGGTTTTGCATCTCATTCATACATTGTTTGCGTATTAGTGGCGTACTCCATCTTGAGACGTCAAAAGGGTTATATCGTAGTCGTTTAGCTTTGAGTCAGCCAAATTAAACGGTTTACAAGTAGCTTGATCTATTATAACGGTTTCGGTCCGGGTTGAGAGTAAACTGAATTGGAGTGTTACACTTCCTATTGGATAGATTTGTGTATCATAAATTTAGTGATTTGGATGATGATCTGATAATTGATTTGATTGAAAATGCCCATTCTTGTGTTTGATGTCTTATGTTTAATTGAAAAGTAGATGATTTTCTGTTGATTAATTTGATTCATTTTCATTTTAGTGCTCAATTGGTTGAAATATTAGTTATGATGAAATTGTGTGCAAGTTCATAGCTTTCATTAAAACTTATACTACATGCGTCAAAATCTAAAGGTTGAACTTTGATGCTTTCCCTAGATGCCCAATTTGTTAATTGCTTTACTTTCTCATCGAAACTACTTAATAACATTTGGACCTTCAGAATTTTAAGAGCTATTTGAAGTTATTGTTATGTATTATAAATTTGTTTGTCAGTTTCTATTTAGGTGTGAAAATCTTAGTTAAGAAATTAGTGGAATATCATGCCATTTTTTATTTTTGAAGTAGGAGTATTATAATTAAATATTAAGTTCAGTATAACTTCCTAAATCTGGTTGAACCCTGTTAACCCAAGCATACCACGTAAACCTTGAAAATCCGATAGAGTTTTAAAATTATGGGTAAACGTTGGCGGTGCCTTTTTATTCGTTCTTCATTCGCACAGGTAAGTGGTTACTTTTTGGTGCTTTAGGTTTTTTAGGAGAATAACTACTAAATATTTTTGGAAGATTGGTGATTTAGTGTACTAGTTCAACCTGGGGGTCTTGGTTTTTAGTTTTAATGGGAATTATTTACATCAGCTTATACATAGAACATAGTTTTTATGATGTATATATGCAACAGATATATAAAGTTCATGATGTCAGACCGATGTGAGTGAACCAATTTTTTGCTTGAATCGGCTAAATCAGTCTGATTCAGTTATTTCCCTTCCGTCAATTAAATTGCTGACTACCATTTTTCCAACAATGTCACCAGCTATCTATTCTTTCTTTTTTTTGGGTGGGAAAGATTGCAGATGTTGGTTTAATTGTTTGTTTGATTTTAAGTGATGCAATTGGCTGATTGTTTTTAATAGATCTGTAGCTATTGAACCAAAGAAAGATGCCCCTCGGATTGATTTTGGGCTTGGGAAGAGCAATGAGGAGGAAGAGGACTTCGTCTCTAGATATTCTTTCATCCAAAAGGGCACCTCGAAATTACTACAAGGGCAAGAACTGCAAGCCCACTGGTTTTCACACTAGGAAAGGTTGGTTGCTTTCTGATGTTGGTTTTAGGGTTCTTGTTTGTCATCCTTTATTTGGATGATTGACATTTATGCATTCTTTGCAAGTTCATATCTCACTTTGTATCTTTCAAGCTGGTTGGGACTGAACCATACAAAGTGTTTCACATGATTATCTTTTTCTTTGATTACCATGTCTCCAATTTTTTTTATTGTCATTTGTTTCCAATGTGTTTGTAAATATGACTAGCAATATACTTAATTTGTACTGCATTGTTGTGCCAATCTTCCCTTTTATAAGCCAATTCAGTTGAACATATTCTGTGCAATATTTCTTTTGCTGTTGAAATGACTGAGTATTAGTTCTTTCTGGCATTTAATTTTGTTTCAGGAATTTCATATATTGAAAATCATCTTGTTGTTACCACTATTGATGCACCTTTGACATAATTTGGACATTTAAGACTGGTTTGATTATCTGCAAATTATGTGTGTGTTGCAGGTGGATATGTAATTGTGGATGAAAAGCTACCACGCTATGTCGTGCCTGATTTGACTGATTTCAAGGTATTTGCTTTTAGTCCTTTTAATTGACATTAGTCGCGCCTTTCATATGCATGGGAAAGTATAAAATTTGAATTGGCAATAGGGGGTACAAAAGGAATATTCTGTTGGTATTTTTTTTTCAGACAGTTAAGTGACAGCATCTGAGAGTAAGGATGTTTAAGAGAGGCCAGATGCAATATGAAATGGACTTCAATGTTCTCGTGTCTTGATTCTTTATTTCTTGTGCATAGAGTTTTCCTTTGTTGTCTGTGGATTTTTGCTCATATTGACTCTCTATATCATAAAAATATCCAGTTATTCATTTTAATTTTACCTTAGTCAGAAGTTTATGATGATGTAAGTCAGAAGTTTATGATGATGTAAGAATCAGTTATTTCAAAGTGGAGTACTTTGCATGATTTTCTTCCTTGGCAAATATAATTATAATTTAAGGTTGGTATTTCAAACATTTTTTAGATTTATTGTGTGGAACTTGAATAAATTTTCTTCAATAATCTTGTGCAGTTGAAAGCATATGTTGCCCAATGCCCAAGAGAAGTTAACACAACTGAGGCAGCTGCTGGTTCTGCCAAGTAGTTTTGCGCAGCAGGGAACTCGCTAGTTGAAGGTTTTGACTTGTACGCAGTGTAGCAGAATTCCATTTCTATCGAATATTTACTGCGTATCTGGTCATTAAGGCTCATTCGGTATGTACGTATTTGCCTAAGAAACATTGAGGAATTTAGAAATGGTGATTGGTTCATGGTTTAAAAATGGGGATGAAATTCTTAAATTCTCGCGCATTGCAAGAGAGTAGAATATGTTGCTTCCCCAGAGGAAGTAACTACGACCTTTTTGTCCGAATCGATTGCTTGTTTGCATGCATATTCCTCTCTTTTTTTCTTGTTGATGCAGCACTTTTTAGAGTTCATAGAAGGTGAGGGAAAACCAACGTTTCTCACTAAATGCACAATTAAGCTTCTAAATTAAAACATTAAATTGCATCATAGATTGAAAATAAGCATGCAGAGACTTAGAAATAATCGCTATTTTAATTGAGTAATCCAAACATTAGCCCAAACAGCAACTAGAAAAAAAATGCTGTCAAATAAGAAGAGGTGAATCATGAGGAAAAAAAGGACGATAATAATAAGGAAAGGAACTGTTTAAGAAGTATGCACAAATTTTACTCCGATTATAACTCATCACAATGGCAGTTTGAATCTTTCTTTTATTAAATTTTATATTTCATGTGTGACCATGGGCTAGTTCTCTTATTTTTAAACTTTATATCCACTGAACCCAAATTCATAAAGCTTCAAATCCATTCTTTTTTTATTAGTTTTCTTTTTTTATTTTTTATGTGTTGCACAAAAAGAGGTGAAGAAAATTGAAGGATGTAAATTTTCAAGTAGTGACATTATATACTTTATTTAAGTTATGATATATTTTACAACTTAATAAAATTGCATAGTAGGATGGCATACACTAATTTGAGGAGTTCATAATTTTTTACAACCATCCAAGAAAATTATTCCCGGTTGGTTATATATAGGCCGCGAAATCACCCCACTTATATATAATTTTAATTTTTTAAATCAAGAAAAGCGTAAATGTAATTTTTTTGTCGAAAAAAATAAAAATAAAAATAGTAACCATGTCCAATTCGATGTCCCTGACCGTGTCGTGACCACTAGTCCACAATATATAATCCCCAAACGGACAAACCCTAACCTTCAGTACGTCCATCTCCTCTTCCACCTCCGGCGTTGGACCCTAAACCGCCGCCGCCGCCGCCGCCTCTGCCGCCTCTGCCGCCTCTGCCGCCTCTGCCGCCTCCGTCATTGAACAGGTATATTTTGACGTCCATTTCTTCACCTTTTTTATGTTTCTACTGCTCTTTCTACTTTTAGGTCGTCTTTTGTTTCACTCTCTGTGCTGGAAAGTGCGATGCTTTGTTCGTGCTCGTCCGAGAGTTCCCGACTTCTCGGAGTTTCTTCTTTTAGGTGTTGTTAATGTTCTTCATTGATGAATTTCGGTATTGTGCTGGAATCGCGGGTGTCGTGTGTGGTTATAATGTTAAATTGTTGCCTGGGGTGGGTTGTCTGGTCCTTCGTATCTTTTTGTAGTTCGAGATCGGGATGTAATCATTGAGGGATATGAGACTTTGTTGGGGTTCGCTGTTTGTTCTATCAACATACGGTGTACAGTAAATTTACCGGTTAGAAAAACCTAAATATGCTATTTTGTCCGGATGGCTTAAGGGATTGTGGAGTCTGATAATGGTTGATTGATCTCGCTAGTTGTAGACTCGTGTGTTTTTGTTTTCTTTTCAGCCCTTTTTTTTGCCCTTTGCTTGTCTTTTCCTCTCGTGTTTGCGGTAATTTTTGTATTTAGGTATAGCAATTGACCTATCTCATCTCACTTTCGTGTTCAATTGCTACATCAGGAAGGATGGTGAGAGTTAGCGTTTTGAATGATGCTCTCAAGAGCATGTATAATGCTGAGAAAAGGGGAAGAGGCAGGTCATGATTCGACCTTCTTCCAAAGTTATTATCAAGTTTCTTCTTGTTATGCAGAAGCATGGTTCGCCCTTGTCTTGGTTGGATTTCGTGCTTTTTCTTTTTTTCCCGAAAGGTCTGTTGGGTTGGTTATTTTTATTTTTCATGATTGCGGTAGGATATATTGGAGAGTTTGAGTGGGTGGATGACCACAGAGCTGGTAAAATTGTTGTGGAACTTAATGGACGATTGAACAAGTGTGGTGTGATCAGTCCTCGATTTGATGTTGGTGTCAAGGAAATTGAATCCTGGACCGCCAGACTACTTCCCTCCAGACAGGTAACTGATTTTTTTGTTATTTTCAGCCTTTGGTCATTACTTTTTAGGGTGGTAGTAAGGGGTCAAATTTTTTATCAATTTCTTCGTAGTTTGGCTACATTGTCCTTACAACTTCCGCTGGTATAATGGATCACGAGGAGGCTAGAAGGAAGAATGTTGGTGGGAAGGTCTTGGGCTTCTTTTACTAGTGAAGATGCTCTAGCACTGTACCAAGCCTCTGCTCAACTTTTTCCTAGTTTGGTTTGCCGTTTTGCAGCATATATATTTGAGAAACAAATTTCTATTTTATTAATGAGTAGCCAGGCGAAATCTTGAATTTCATTTTGCATTATGATATTTTTTCTCTGAAAATTGAGCTGATCAGTTTTGTAGAATAATATAAGAGTGTGGATGTTTAAGGTAAACATCATATTTCTCATGATGCTAGATTATTTGGTTAAGTGTTTCTTATTTTGAACGAAGGTCGCATCGTTTACGTGCTGCTGAGATATTGAAAAATCAACACTCAACCTTAGAAGAAAGTTTCTCCCACGCACCACGAAGATGACTGATTTGGTCTTCATGACTTCCGTAGGGTCCCGAGTCCTCAACTATGAGGGACACTATTCACATCAGTCATTCTTGAGGTATAGAGAGAGTGGACGACGGAAACGGTTGTAGTTACCTGGCGCATCGGTGGACACAAATTAACCAAGTTACGCTAATAATGTAAGTGGGGGTTTTTTATTAAAAAAGGAGGATTACTTTTTAATATTATCATGTGGTAGGAGAATTAAAGTTAATTACAAAGAGGAGAAATTTTTATTATAATGGCAAAAATGTTATTGAGTTGGTTTCATAATAAAATAAAAAAATTTTAAATATTTTTTACTCATGAGTCGTCGGCCAGCCTTAGCGGGCCGTGCCTTGGTTGAGGTTGGCCAGATACCTGCGCGTTAGGAGTCACCTTTGCTTTGTGCAGTCAAATTTGGCCACCTAGGTTAAGGGGTAGTCAAATTTGGCCACCAAGGTCAAGGGGCAGTTAGATTTGCATGGTAGCTGTCTAATTTTTTTTAATTTTTTTAATATTTGAATTGAATTTGGTTTAATTTTTTTAGTCCACTCTTACCTTTTTTAAAAATTTATTTTATAATATTAATTGAATTTGTTATAATTTTTTAAGTGAAAGTATCTTAAGCAATTTGTAATTTCCCCTTTTCTTCTAGTAGTTGGGCCTGATTCTCTCGTTAATCAACAAAATTTTTCCATTGGTTGGTAAAAGACTCATTGTTACTAGGAAATTTTATTCCTTATCCGATAAATAGGTGTTTTTTTGGCCCCACAATTTTTTATTGCTGCATTTTACTCTTCAAAGAGAGAAGAATTACAGGGTCGGTCTGGATTCTACATATTGATGGCAATGTGGGCTACAATCAATCAAAATATTTGGCAGAACCTTAATTACTAGCGTGAATATTTCGTGAGGCGTTACAGATGAATGATTGGTGATCAATCAACAAACCTGATATTCTGGTCAGATAATTGAGTAAGTACTTACAAAAAAGTAAATAACTTCTAAGCATTACAAAGACTTGTTGCGCAAACGAAAGGGCGTCGGTGAAATAAATAGCAACAATTATAAGTTGAAAATTTAACCTTGTTTCAAGTTTCATCCGTGTGATTAGGGCCTATATAACTCGATTTACCCATAACTTTATTTTGATGAAAATGTACTCAAAGTATGACTAGAATTTGAACGAAACAAGCTTAAGCTTGTGTCTCCTTGATGGAAAATTCAATATTTGATGAATAAATTTAAATATTAGATTTATATCTTAAACGCATTTTATTGATGAATAATTTTTAAAAATATGCCTTATGTGACTAATAATTACAGTTTCATAGAAGAATGTAGAATTCTTAAGTGTGGCTAGTTTATTTTATATGTTGTATTATTACGATAAATTAATATCTGAATTTTAAAAGTTAAAATTGGCATAATAAATAAATCAATATTAAAAGAGAGATTAGTTAGATAAAAATTAAGTCAAATGGAGCTCGTATGAATACAAGTATTAATTAATAAAAATTAAAAGTAAAAACAAATAAACGAACTTTGAGCCAAATTAGATTCGTCTGCAGCTGGTTAGCCAAATAAATATCCCTCCAAACCAACTGATTAGCCAAATGCTCTGTCTTTTTGAGCGCACACTCTATAAATTCGTGGTCAACCGGTGGGAGACACGTTGTTATAATGTTATTATAATTCTAGTGACGTCTGATTCACTCACCTCTGCACCAGACGACTTTAATTTTGTTTTCGTTTTCGTTTCTTTGTTTGTTGCGCATAAGAAGACGTGAGGAAGACGCAAGGAGTTCAAAGACTTGCTCAAATGGCTGCTGCTTCGCGGAAACTACAGTGTATCATGAGGCTCATCCATCAATACCTATAGACTTTCATCATTTTCCAACTTCTAATATGGCCTACCGCTGTTCTTTCTTGGTAAATGTAGCGGACAACTCCAAAACAGAAGAAGGCTACGAGCACAAATCTCACGAATACTAATGACATTCACATCAACATGTTTACGAGTACTCTAAAAGAGCTGATTACGGTGCTTTTCGTTGGCAGGTGGTGGGGGAGTTGACAGAACGCAAAATAGTTGAGCTTGAGCTTTCATGAGATTTGAGTTTTATTCACCACAAATTTGTTAAAAAGTTGGAATTCTACGTCAACATCAGAAAACAAGGTCATATCTAAAGAATAGAAATTATATGGCATTGCTAAGAAATAGTTATTACCGAAGCAGTCACACCAAACAGATTTTCACTACGAAAACCAATAAAGCAAATAATTCCCAGAGACACCAACATCTATCTAATCACACGCAGAGTTGAAGAATTGGAACAGGGCAACGAAAGTTGGAATGGCCGATTCCGTCCGTAGCAGGACCTCAGAAGCATGCATCCAACAAGCAGCAGCAGCAGAGGGCGGCCAAACTGCAATTCAAAATCACCCCCATTTCATTTTTTTTAAAAAAAAACAACAGTCTTTTTTTTTGCAAGAACAATTGAGACGAACGCTTTTAGGTTGAAACAATTGCATGCAAAGAATTAGAAGATTTGTGGTGTTAAGATGAGGAACAATAGTAGTACAGACCATCCTTCGGCGAAGGAGGGACCTCTTTTCGGGGCCGGCGGCGGCTGCTGGTAGGGAGGAGGGTAGGCCCCCGGCGGAGGGTAGCCCTGTGCCGGGTAGCCGGCTGGCGGATACCCCGCCGGAGGGTAACCGGGCGGCGGGTATGCGTCCTTGGGAGGGAACCCTTCAAATCACCAAGAAAAAAAATCGCCACAAATCAATAAAAAAAAAGAAAAGAAAAGAAAATATGAGAGGTTAGACGTTCCATTCATTTGCTTGCAATGAAACCTCCAACCGATCAATAATTAAAAGAGTCAATCCAAGAAGGGAAAAGAGGAGACCCTGAGGGGGAGGAGCGCCGACGGGCGGTGGCTGCTGGTTGTAATAGCTCATGGCGGCCGGCGGTCGTTGGCGGCGTAGGAAGGATGGTAGACCTGGGCAACGAGGGGGTACGCAGTTGGATCTTGGACCTTATATTCCCATATATATATATATATATATATATCCATGCCACTTAATTAATATACTTATGAACCATGTCTATCACTTCGGCCGAAAAAAAAATTATCTATATATTAATTCATATTGACTTAGTCTAACTTCATAACAATTATTCAGATTTTTAATATGCACATCACATGTAACCCGGGCTAGAAACACATGGAATCCTGCAATTTATTTATTTAGATAGCTCCAACCGACAATCATTTTCAGAAAATAAATGATCAAATTCGCCATTGCATAATAATAATAATATTATTAATTAATTAATTAATTAATAAAAACATACTTTTTATGTGAAAAAATGCAATTCTTATTCTCATCACACCCCTTGCGTGACGCAGTTCATGCTATTTATTACTTCTAAAATATCAATTAAATGAACAAACAACTGGCTAGCTAGATCGTTGACCGCCGGTCGTTCTTAATTAATATTCCTGCTTCGGAGAAAATAACATTTAAAAAACAAAATGTTGGTCAAGTTGACGCTTAATCCCGGAGGAAAAATTACCACTTCTGCCACTTAATTCTTCGGCATTTGATTTTTTTTAAGAAAAATGTGGATCACGACAATGCCTTTACCCATAGTTGCAAAAATCGGAATTAGAATTAAAATCAGTTTTCGATGGTATAAATCCGACAGAAATTGGTTTAATTAAATCATTTTAAATCGGTCTAATCGGTCATATATAATAATTTGACAATTCATAACATAAATATATAAAAATTAGGTATTGATGTTATTTTGATATTATTGTGTGTACTATAGTTTATGATATTTTTTTAATTATTTAAAATTAATTATTATTTTTGACTTGAGTCGGAGTCGAGTCAACTTTTAATTACTAGAATGCCACCCTCCTTCACCCCCGCTGCCGGCGCCCTACCTCGCCTCCCCCGCCGGCTCTGCACCGCCCGACCTCCCCCGATGCCCCCCCTGCTTGGCCTCAGCCCGCCAGCCTTGCCCTACCCAGCCCAGCCTCACCCCACCGGCCCTGCCCCGCCTCGCCACCCTCGTCCTGACCCATCCCCCCCGAGCAAAGGGACAGCAATAGCAGAGGAGAAAAAGGACATTTTAAAATCAAAATTTCAATTTTACCCATATTTAAATAATTTAATAAATATCATACCAAAGGTATTTTAATCAATTACCCAAAAACCGATTCTTTCCGATTTACCCCCAATTTTGAATTGAATTTAAATCGGTCAAAATCGGGGTAAATCGGTCAATTTGGATGCCGATTCAGGGACAACTAATTTGGCCCCAAAATCGAATCAGCATGCTACCGATCCAATTTAAATCGATCGATTCCACTCGAAATTGGCCGATTCATACATCCTTGCCTTTACCTTCAATAAGGGATTTTCCTTAACAATCGTCTGGAAATTTAACACAAGCACCAAAATAGACTATTTTCATCTGCCTCCTAATGATATTAATCTAAAGTCTTTATAGCCAACAAAAATCCCTGAATGATTACTATCAACGAGCGTGTTGATTTTGATCACAAATTACACACCCCTACAGATCTACTGGGTACTTACACAAAATGCTACATTTTTCTAACATATATTGGTGAAAGATACACATCAACAAGTTTCAAAAGATTGAAGGAATAAACAATACACAAACCACTTCCCAATTCAACAAATTATTATGTTGCGTGGCATTCCCTAAGAAGCTCTGCAGCAAATATCACGAGATCCACCATTTCAAATCCAGCAGCAGAAATGGTGTCCACTTTCTGGGTAACAGATTCTTCTGTATGAATGGATGATTCGTCGTGCGAAGCCCCATCAGTCTCAGCAGACCAACTAATAGGGAGGGAGGTTCCCAGCGCTGTCTTTAAAAGTTTTGCCTCTACGATGATAGTGTCTGCTGCCTTCACTACAGCCGTGGGTGTAGAAGATACTCCAGCTTCTTTTGCCTACGGAAGTGACGGTAGTGTTAGAACTTAAGAATGCTAAAAACTTTCATCATCACTGCATCACTGATTCACAGGTGAATGGAGACAAAACTGGGCATTGATCCAGTCAGGATTTAAGATATAACATAACAATGAATAACTCCAACTGTGAACCATCAACAGGTGAAGTACAGTGAGCGGAGGAGATCACAAATCCCATTAATTTAGTTAATTTTCGTCAATTCCAATGTAATTTTTGAAGGGTTCCACTCGTCAAAAGAGATTCACAAATGTAATCAATAGAACTTGCATACTTATACATTCATATAATGCTGACGTCCACAAAAAAACAACTAAAACATTCACATCATGCCAGGAAATATAGCTAGTTGCATAAAGGAAACAAGGCTCTAGAAGAGTTAAAAGGATGTAACCTGCATGAGTGAAAGCCGAAGCCTATGAATTGAAGACGTGAGATGTTTTATACTAGTGATACTCTCCTGAAGTGCCGCATTTTCAATCTTCAAACTTCAAGAAGAAATAAACAGTGTATTGATCAATTTTTGCAATGATGTAACCTTCCAAGCAAGCCAAAGCTGAAAAAAATATGCATATTCCTAGGAATACAGACCTTGCATAATCTAAAGGATAATTCTGCCTTTTGGTTGCCACATAACCTTCCGCATCTTTCACAGCATCTACTGAGGTTAATTGACCCATCCAACGCTTTAAATATGACCTATGAAGTAAATTTTTTATCTTTTCATGCCCAGCGATGCTTTTGTCACCACTATCCACAGTAATATTTCCCAGTTTCACACCCTTACCAATGCTTCTACAGAAATGTAAAGAGAAAAAGCTACTAAGCCAGTAATTTTACCATAAAATAAATCAAATTTTTAACCGAAATAATAAAAAAACTGCAAATGAGTACAAATCCTTAATTTGCAAAGTAAAACAGCAAGAACTAAACCTAAAGCAGAAGAAAGGGGGAAACTAAATTTCACCATATACAATAAGGGAAGCAATTCCATCATTTAACCAAATTTCACCCATACCTTAAATACATAAGATCAAGAATAAACTTGAATTTCTTACTCTTATTGGCTAGCAGAGAAGTAATAGAGATAATGAGTGTGACCTAGACAATTCAAAAACTGTAGACAACTTTTAATCCCAAAATCATTAATCGTTGACTTTCAAGTTCAGGGATCGCAAGATCATAAATAAAAGAAAATATTTTTCCAGACAACAGTATTCAACTTCCTATATAAGACCACCATCTCAACAACAAGCAACGATAAGATTATGGCAATCATGGCACAGACTGCAAGCAAGGCACATGAAAAGCAAGATGTGTAATTTATAAAAAACTCCATACTCTTGCAGTAATTGGTATTCTTGTTGCAGATGTGCCAACTCCATAAGAGCCTTCACCTTTTCATGCGTGACCTTGACAAAATGAGGGGGAAAGAAAAAAAAGATAAATGAATGAATCAGATACATGACAATATCTTTCTAAACTATAAGTATAGCATCCTTCTTTGGCATATTGTCACAATTAGTAATTAAAATATTACCTGAAGTAAATTTCTTTGAAGCTCACTCATTTTCTGCTGAAGAGCAGCATGTACCTCCCTATCTAGTAAATGCCTCTCTTCCTGCTGGGACAGCAGCAATAATGCTGCAACCTAACAGAACAACAGGAAAATGCATAAAATGGAACCTTCAGTTAGGAATCGTAGGTAACAACAATGAAATAGCAACAAAACAACCTTCTCATGTAATGCTTGACCAAGAGCACCAGAAGCATCCCCTCTTTCCACATCCAGCGTAGTAGATTCAAGGTTTGTTTGTTGCTCATGATACTGATGCCACAACAAGCATTTACTTGTTAGTTCTTCTTGTGTTATACTGTGATGTCTGTATTAAAATTTAAAATAGGTTGTATGTAGTAAAGTATAAAAAATGGCAGAAATTTCAGTCGATAAGCAAACAATGTAATCGCTTTAAAGAAACCAACAATACAAAGATATCATTCTATTATATGGTACAGAATAAAACAGACTCCTTGATCTTGTTAAACCACAATTCAATTTCAATATTTAGCAGGACCATCATTTTGCCATGCCATGTCATGAACTCAAATTTTATTTGTTTAGAAATTCTCTGCACAGGCACCTGAAGTATATTGTCACCCGTGTCTGTTCCACATGTCCATCATTGTGTCATCATCAATCATCATCATTTTCTTCTCTCATATACCAAAGAAATGTGATCAGGCACATAGATCTCACCTCTCCACTGAGACCTTATCAAATTCATCACAGCCGTGCCATTAAAAAATCTGTTTAAAAGTTCAGCAGGATTTTCTTTTCTTTCTTTGGATTTGTTTTTTGGTAATTTATTTTACTTAACTTAGGAATATATTAAAAAAAAGAATTCAAAATATTGTATTCTTATAATGTAAGAAGAATTTATTTTATCATGGCCTGCACAATCTCCATGAAAACCCCAGCCCCTATCATAAACAAAAAACGAAAAAAAGAAGAAGAAGAAACCATTGATGCACACACGTCATTGAAAATATTACAAGCCATCCCTTAAAATTGTCTAAAACAAAACCACTCCATCTAAAACCCAAGTTTTACACAGCTAGTCAAACCTTCAAGCAAAATCTTAGGTTATCTGCTGCACACACTTTTAAGCACGGTCAACGTTTAATCCAATTACTTCTCAAAATGAGGCTTACTAGCACTTTCTCATCTTAATGTGCAACATATAGACTTCATCCTGACACAAAACTCATTTTATCTAAGTACAGATCTTCAATCAATACATGTATAGCTGGGTTGACAATTGTGTGCTTACATTGGAAGATAATTTCTAGATAAAGGGCTTTACAGTTTTTTTATCTCACCATACAGTGCACGAAAATAGTTGATATAGAACCAGAAGTGAAAAACTAACATTGACTGAGACATGTAGCAGTACATTCACGAGCTTACCTCCCCAGTTGGGCATGGATCGACGTCACAACTAATATGGACATCTCGACATTCCACTTCTTCACTCTTTTTGGTGTTTGCTTGAGCATCAACTCCACATCCGTCCATGTGAATTTTCTCAATTCTCTCTTGAAGATTATCCATTGTATTTGCAAACAAACTTCTTTCTTCATCCAATAAGTTTACAATTTCACTTCGAAATTGCGCATAATAATTATTTAACAATCTCAAACTGTTGTAAAACATGTCACATGAGCGTTTCTACAAATGAAGCAAAGACAATTAGAAATAGCACAATATGAAGTGAGTTTCCAATAAGCAATAAGTTGGCAAGGTTTCTTACTTGACGTTTCTCCAGTTCAAAGTTTCTACTCCTTAAATAGCCCTCAATTTCCAATCCCTAAACGCAAGTCATACACAAATACCAAGATTAAAATAAGAAGGGTGTAGGCTTTTTCATGAAATACAATCAGCAATTAAGAAAAAAAGTGGGTTTTTCGGGGGTGGGGGTGGGGGGGGGGGAAGGGGGATGGGTGGGAGGTGAATCAGGGAAGCCACTCTTTTTCTTACAACTCATAATAACATGGCAGAACTACACACATTCGTTTTTCTTTCTCTTTTTTTTGAAAAAAAAATTAACTGGGATAATTTGTAATCTACTTTCTTTAGTAAGTAAGATACTCTCCCCTTAGTTTTTCCATAGTTTGTCTACTGTTTACCTTGTAAGAAAACAAAATGTAAGATTCTGAACAAGAGGAAAGAAAAACAACTTTACCACTTACCATGCATAACTTACTCTCAAGATTTTTTATGACGCATCTCAATGTCTCAAGTTCTTTCTCCATGGAAACCTATCAAAGAACAAGACAAAAAGTAAATCCTCTAGATATCTGACTTCTGAGATTAAAATTTTATTTTCTTACCATGTAATTAGAAGATTTTTTGTCATCATCAAAACTCCACGTTTCAAGGGGATCATCCAAAAGGCAATTACACTTGTCCTTCCATTCGGCATGTCCTGGTGCCCCCCTAGTACTTTGTCTGATCTCATACATCTTATCAACGACCTGAGAAACAAAGGACCAAATTTTAATGAATGAATGTACAATTAACAAAAACTCTTATGTTGAATTTAATAAGTACAATTCAGTAAACTCCAAAATGCTCCAATGCTACAATTGAAGCAAAAAGTTCAACGTTCAAAGTTCAAAGTTCAAACAATAATTTGAAATCACTTTACTGTATATTTACTTGATCAGTAGATGTTTAAGAGTGAATAGAACATCAAACAAAATAAGGCTAATGAAGAGGTCTTTAACAACAATGAAATTGATCCACACATCTGAAAGAAATGGACAATAATTTTGTGTAAACCTAAATCTTGCATGTGATAAATCAGAAAGTACAGATGGCAATCATGCGTAAACCTAAATTTTGTGTAGACCCAAATTACATAATCCTACATGATGATGGCAATCATTGACGTGCCACCATTATCACATCAACATGGCTCGTCTATACTTTGAACCTCCCTTCCCTCATTAAAATTCTAAAGATTCTGAACAGCCATGAAACAATTTTACCCATTTAAATAATACATCGATTGCAAAAGCATTAAGGCAATGAGGACCTTATCTTGATCGATACAATTTCCCACCCACTACGAACAAAAAAGGCTAACTATGAAAAATTATTTGGAGGCAAAGCAGAAAATACTACAACAAATAAGAAGGAAAAATATAACAAAAAATGTGCAATAAAATTTATTCATGGAGAAAATTTTGTTTAAGTTGTAGCATCTCTGCATAATAATCCTTATACAAAAAGAGAGTAACGCATGAGAAAAAAACCTTTATCATATAATATGTTCAACTATATTAATAAGAATATTTACAAGGCAAAGGTGTTAAAAACGAAGGATATTACAATAAACAGAGAACTTAGGGATAAAGCCTACCTTCTCAAAAATATCATTTCGCTCTTTTAGTTCAGTCAATTCACTTTGCAAGGCGGTATTAATTTGTGCCACTCCACAACACTCTTCTTCCAGTTCCTTGACTCTGCTATGCAACGATGAAAATTAAAACTTCCACAGTGGAAATGAGAAACACCAATGGCGTGCAACTGAGATGCCTGCCATGACGAGAATGAAACAAGTATGGCATGTATGCATAGTCATTTCATGTGCATACACATATTAGGCACAAAATGATGTCACTCAACTTGTGAGCTGCAACCCAAAATCTATTTGGCAGAGCAATTTGTTTTCAAAACATCATAACTGAATGGCTCTTTTGAGAATAACCTTTACTACATAAAAGGAATTTACCCTTATTGATCATACAACATATACCAAGATTTAATTACACGGAGGACCACAAAAAATTAAGAATTCTTTAGCTTTTCCAGGTTATATAATTTAGAAGGGTATGATAAGAAATAAACATAGCATTATATCTCAACTCCTGCTGCTATTATCTAATGATTACAAGTAGCCTTTTCTTATAATAACCATGTGCCAATGCTTATTTACAGTCAAGTGAATTGCAGGTGGAAATATACCTGTTTTGAAGATCAGCAAGTTTCTCATAAAGGACCTCCTCCTGTTCTTGAGCTTTTTCTGCCTACACAAAACTACAGAATATGATCCATACAGCCACAACTAACTTTCAACCACATAAATTAAAACTTCGGCCTTGCATGCTTTTACCAGAACTTAGCAAGACTAGAAAACTCACGATTATCAGGCAAAATAAACAAAATCATTGGTTCATAGACAATCCCCAATGTGCTGCACACAACTATCTTAAGAAGGAAAATAGTCCAAACCTCGACAAGTGCCTTGTCACGTTCTGCAAAAGCAGAAGCCACACAACCTTGCAAAAACTTAAGTTGTTTCTCCAGCTCCTTGTTCTGCAGTTACTTGAAGCATAAGAATGCAGATTTTGAAGCAATAATATCCGAAGAAAGTATGAGTATGATCACCTTAGACGCTTCTTCCTTATGTAGATCAGCAAGCTGACCCTGATAATACATACATCACTAACCGATTATATTGACAACTATGATAACAAGCAACATAAGAAATAATGCTGGACAAGAAAAAATAAGTCTTCTAAAATGAGAAAAAATTTAGCTTCTAAATAAAACCAATCTCACCTTAATACGATATACCTCTGTGAGCTCTTCCTGAAGATTTTGATTTTCTCTGGTGCATACAGCTAGTTTCTTCTTCAAAATCTCAATCTCCTGCTCTAAACCAGCTGTCCTGATAAAACTTATCATTTACTAGCCACTTAACAGGCAGAAAAAACGATCCATATAATGAAAATGTGGTAAGAAGACATATTAAAACCTCTGAAAATGCATCCGGGTGGCCACAGATGTGTAGGTAGGTCCAGTTTGCTGCAAGCATAATTGTTCAATATCGTTGCGGAGTTTGTCACGCTCTTCAAATCAAAAGGCAAGTTTAGACATGCAAAATATGCTTTTTACTCGTTGTTAATAATATATGGATACACCAAAAGCATAGGTGGACAGGGATGTAGTTAATTTAGCAAAATCCAGTCACTGTTAACAAACGATGAGAAATATTAAAATGATGACAACAAAACATTTTATTTTTAATATTATACGAGGGGGAAAAAAATTGATTCTAATTTCTAACTGCCGTGAAGCATGTTGGCATCTGAAAGTCAAATAGGGTACAAAAGGTTCTGTGCAGTGTGCACAGCATAGGGGCAGACAAGGACATAACTTCTTTGGCATACATTGACAAACATCTCTTTTTTTGTCATTTTAGGATGCTGAAAAATAGACCTTAAGACAACCGAATTTAGCCAAACACACCATAAGGATGATGCAAACAAGCATTTTGACTTGAATGTTTTTTTCCTCACACAACCTAATTGAGCACAAATTGAGGTAATGGCCTCAAGAACATGTTCAACCACTAAAACCAATAAGGCCTGTCAATTATTCTGGAAATGAGATTCCTTACCCTGTTCCAGTTGCTCAATTCGAGAAATTAGGGCCGCCCTGTCATTGCCTTTGTCATCCATGTCTTCAGGGGGGAAGATAATAATACTCAAATACTTCCTTTATTTTGCAATGCCCTAGCTAAAACAACCATATTCTGATGTAAAGCATATATAAAAACCAAAAGAAACTAATACCAACACCAAATCAAACAGCAACAAATAAAAACACAAGCGCAACAAGCCTAGAACTAGCCAAAAGAAATAGAAAAGCAGACCAAAGTAAAAACTACCTCACATGCGCGCGGGTCAACAACTTGGAGCATACAAAGTACAAACCATCGCCCCCAATATAATATCAACAAGTAATTCAGATACTAAATAATAGTAAATTCAACTACTATAAAGTCACCATCTTTAAAGGAAACTGCAAATTCACCCACCCTTAAAGAAAAGAAGAGGAGGAGGGGGAAGGGGGAATTGGAGGGAAGAAGTGAGGTTAAAACCTGGGAGAGAAAGGAAGACAGGTACTTCAGGAAGATCAAGAGCCCGATCAGAGGGAAGAGAAACCAAAATACGTCGGCGTGACGGCGACGACGGCCGACTTCCTGACCACCGCCGATTGTCCCACCGCCGGCCGCCGATCGGGGAGAGTGGTGCGGGCGCTATCATCGTAATCGGGCCTGCTGCTCCGCTTAATGCTTAACGGATCCTCCGCTTCTGGTTTTGGCCCAAACCGTGATGTGGCGGTCTTTTGTTAAAAAAACCTTTTATAACAAAATGATTCATCGTATCCGAGTGTAAAAATTAGAATAAGCCGCGAAATTGGATTGACAGAAATCATTAAATCAGATCAATTCATAAAAATCGAACAAGAATTGATTTACTTAAATCGGTCATTAATTTCTTCCCGACCCACATCAGTTTAAAATATTTTATTATATTATTTTTAATTATATTATATTATATTATATTTTATATTTTTAAAATATATTTTATTATTATTAACGCGGATTAAATTTTATTACATAAACTACCTCTCATTATTTTTTATCTTTTCCTATCTCCCACCCATGCACAATCGATTTCCTCCACCCCCCACCCCCTCCCTCGCCCGTCGCGGCCCTGTCGAGCCTCACCCAGTCCCCCTCTGCCCGCTATCGCCCTGATTTGTTTCCCCCACCATCACCCTTTGCCAGCCGCCCGCCACCATCCTACCCCTGGCTCCCCACCCACTCCGTAGATGCTCCCCACCCAATCACCTGCTCCCCCGCCAAGCCCACCCCATCTTGCCCCTCCCCCCCTCCCCCCAAACTGGCCAGCGGCCACAGCCCTACGATCCCGCCCCTGGCTCCACCCCCCCATCGCCAGATCTCCTCCCACCACCCGCCGCAGCCTCTAACCCCCCTGCCCAACCCGGTCTCCTCCCACCGCCAGCTGTCCAGCTGAGGTGTCTCCCCACCCACCTCCCTGCTAGATCTCCTCCGTCGTCCTGCCTAAATTGGCCAATTCTTATCATCGTTGACTCAGGTGAAAAATCGGCCGATTTTTTACCCAAACAATCGAACCGGTATTTTGACTTGATTTTGCCCTAAGCCGAGTTAAATTAGTCGGAAGATTTTTGCAACTATGGTCAAATCTCCCGTTTGGAGGTCACTAAAACTGTCTCTCCTGACCCTGGTTGAAAATGCACGACACAATTAAATATATCGGTGAGATTATATTTAAAACAAATTATATTTTTACAAAAGATGTATACGATTTATAATTTACTTAAACAATATTACAAGCCCATTAATTAAATTATATAATTAAAAAAATACTTTTTATGTATTTAATATCCACGCTTACCACCTACATCTTTATATATAACTACCTAAATCAATTTTTTTAAAATTATAACTAACACTTAAAACTTATTTAATAATGTAAATGAAAAAACATACATGTAATCTAGTTCGTATCATTTTTATTCTGGTCAATATAGTTACAATTCAAAAAATAAAAAATAAAGTAATATGAAAATTTTACTACTTAAATTTATTAATAATTATAAGTTAATTAATAATAAATTTATAAATAATAATGTGCTATTTTTATTTAAATATATATAAAAAATATATTTACCCGTTACATTAAAGCATTAACATTTTTTTCATTTTTATCACATTTTAGCATTTCCTGCATTTAAGTTGATTCTGATCCTATATATTAATTTTATAAACCTTTTAATACTTATTTAATTCAAAATTATTATTATTATTATTATTATTAAAATCATTATATTACAATTCTACCTAAATTAAGAATTAAAAATATTAATATATATATATATATATATTATAATGTGAAATTAAATTTTGTTACTTAATAATATATAATTAATATAGATTTTTACTTTTTTATATATTTGTCTGTATATTATTATTTATTATTAAAAAACTTGAAGTATGATTATGATCAAATTAAAAATCTTTAAAATCAAATTCTATTTAGTTATTAAAATTTAAATTTATTTTTTATTTTTTGTATAACTATATTTTTGTTAATATGAATTGTAACACCCCAATCCGGTTTATTCTCAACCCGGACCAGAACTGTTACAAAGGATTGAACTACTCGTAAACCGATTAAGTTGGCTGACCCAAAACCTAAACGGCTACGACATAACCCTCTCGACGTCTCAAGATGGAGCACGCCGCTAATGCGCAAACAATATATGAATGAGATGCAAAACCCTAACAGGATACTACGTGAATGTCATGATAATCACCGCACACCAAAATAATTAAAACAACAATAAAATTCATAAAAATCTAAAATAAAACGGACAGAACCTCCCCTAAAAGTGCAATAAGGGGATGACCTGTTAAAATACGGCACAATATAATATATATAAAACAACAATTTATATCACACTAGACTTCAAATCAACTACACATATCGTAATTAGCATCTAGCCCACCTGCAATTCATGTTCATCGTGTTTTTGTTCATTTCAACTCAACATAACTGATCATCCTGGACATTGGAACTTTTCCAAAATATTTCTAAGAAAATTCATACATTTCTAAACAAGATCTACAAGTCTCATAGCTCATGCATAAATACCAATATATAAATCTACTACAAAAGCCAATCACATCACATCTTACGCAAAAGTCGGCGCGGCACCAGGTATGTGTGTGCAATGCAAGCGCTACTCCTTCGTCGAGGCCGGCATACACCAATCATCATCCTCACCTACATATAGTAGAAAAACGTCAGCAACGGATGTCACTGGTCCGGAAATAACTAATATCAAACTGGAACATGAGAGCAAACTCTCATGGAAATTAAACCATCATATATATCTTCCTCAAGAACTCTCATAAGGGCAACTATAAAGGAGCCGTCGAGCCGCTGACTCAATAGCATCCCAATCTATCTGGTACTGTGCCGCTCACGACACTTCTTTTTCAGTACTTCATGTAAAACTTTTATCCTAAGCCCTCTCCGAACCTCCATATTACTCCTGGCCTTGAGCACGTAGACCGAGCACTCTCAGGCAGTCGCCTTTAGTACCCTTTGAACCACAAGTCCGAACATGTGTTGTACTAAACAGTACCCGTAAACCTCCACGTCCTCCGGGTATGAGGAACTCAAACGCAGAGTTATCAGGATCCCTCAGGAATGGAACAGTCCACTGGCACTAATCCAGAGCCCGCTTTGATTGTATAGGGCGATGGCAAGGTTGTAAATAAAACTTGACTCGACACCGGCTCGAGTCAAGAATGATAACGGACTCAGAATAAATTCTAGAAAAATCTAGAAAAATTGAGAAAAATCCCATAAAATCAAACAAAATATCACAACACCCAAATGACATGTCGTATAACTAATAACCCACCCGAATACCATCTAACGTGCCCTAATGCGTTATTCGGCCTAAACTAATTCTACGGTCACATCATAAAAAAATAAAAAATAAAATCATCAACTATATACTCTCATATCTACTGATAACTCAGTTTGCTGATGCGTATCTGACGCTATCATCGATACTTGGGTATACATAAACCCTCATAGCACGTGCGCACGGTCGGCCTCGGTCCCGCACACGTGTTCTGAAAGCTAAACCGACTCAAACTACAGTCAAACCAACTGGCTAACGACTATAAAACCCTGACTCGAGTCGCGGGTTTTACATGAATAGTATTTATTATTTTTATTTAAAAGTAATATCATAATAATAATTCTGAAATTAATATTATATATTTTTAATATATATTATTAATAATAAATATTAAATATATATACCCGGCCCATTTCGTTGGTTAATTTAATAATAATAATTAGATTGGCCGACAATCTAACGACGCCCACGCTGCCCAAACCCGCCCACTCTCAATTCCCCCAACTTCGTTTCTTCCTCCGATGCTTCTTCTCGGTCGTCTCCAGGCAGTTGTGGCGGCTAGCCCAAGGCCATGAATTTCATGGAATTCTCGGAGGACGTGCAGCTGATCATCCCATCTTTCTTATCTGCCGCTGACATCTCCACCTTCGCCGCCACCTCCTACCGCTCCCGCTACCTCTGCCACTCCGACTCTCGCATGTGGTGGTATGCCCTATCCCACCGTCTTTGGGGCCAACACCACCACCTCCACAGTTGGGCCCCTGCCGCCGCCTCCTTCTTCAGCACCTCTACCACTCCCTCGCCCGTTGCGACCACCTTGTCGGCTTTTGGCACCGTATTGCCTTCCCTCCCTCCTCCTCCTCTCCTCTTCTTCAACGATGGCCCCTCCTTCGTTGCTGGCTCTCGCCTTTCCCCGGTCGGCAGCGGCAATGGCTGATATTATTGGGTTTATCCTACATCATGTATAGAGGTGACTTGTGACTTGTATATAGGACAATGAGAAACCCTTATTCCTTAAGCTAGCTTTTGGATTAAGAGAGGTCCATAACACTTATTGTAAGTCTTGTTGGAAAGCCTATTGGACCCAACAGTGGTATCAAAGCCTGATTGGCTTAGTGTTGCCTCGGGCCAGTTCGAATTGGAGTGTCCTGAAACTTCACTATAATTATAAACCTTTCGTGTGATAAGAGAGAGATAATTCGAGTGTAAGCTAGTCTGAATTGGAATCTTCCGGAACTTTACTATAACATATAGGCCTTGCATGTGGTGAGAGAGAGATAATTCGAGTAACATAATGTGTGAGGGGAAAATTATTAAGTTTATCTTATATCATGTATGGAGGTGACTGATAACTTGTATATGCCTAATGACAAATTTTTTATTCTTTAAACTAAATTTTAGATTATAGAAAGGCATTAGATAATTATTACAACTCCTCCTCAGAAAGCCCATTGGACCTAACGGATACGGCGTGGCAGACGTCCTTCCTCTGGATGGGGGTGTCGCCGGGCGGCTAGCCCCTGAACTTCCTCCATCGGGACCGAAGGATCGTCGACTTCGCCAAGGTTTGGGAGATAGGGGTGTTTTTTAATTCGCCGATTTTGGTGCCGGTACACGTCAATTTTGTCGGGAGGAATCATTTGGTGGTGGAAGAAAATTTCGATTACGACGACGAGGGTGGGACAAAGTTGGTGGAGGTCTCTTCGAGGGGAGACGATGAGGCTTCTCTCGAGGTGGCGATGGCGGACATTCACCACTACTTCGCCAACCAGACCAGCCCCGGCGGGGACGGGGCGTTGAGGAAGCAAAGGGGGAAGGTGAAGGGGAGGTTGGCGAAGCGTCGTTTCGAGTCTGAGCACTATGTGATGGTCGTCAACTGCTCGCCTACACCTTCTCGCCCTTTGCAAGGCCTTTTGGAAGGTACTAGTACTACTACTCTCCTCGTACATGTCCTTTTCTATCTATCTATCTGTTCTCAATTTGTTTTTAGGTTCTTCTTTGTTTTTTCCTTGTATCTTTGTCTCTTAATCAGATGATTGTTTCAATGTATCTGCTTGTTTTCATTTCTATCTCCGGTATGAGGTCAAATCCACATTTCAACGACACAGTCTGCATTTTTCTTCGTGTTCTGTATTGTCAATGAGTGCCACCACCAATCTGTTCCTGCTCCTGTTACATCCATCTGTATTCTTTACATCAATGCGGGACATGTATTCTTTACATCAATGCGGGACAATGAGTCATGTGCATGCTAACCTGTTGGCTGTTGCTTATCACCAGAACGATTGGTGAGTGAAATTTGGAACTAAATCCAGTTTATGCCCACTTTGTTCAATCAGGGTATCTGTGAGAACATGAATCTCAACTTTTATCTTGTGTCATATGATGACATTGGGGGTATAGCATGCCGGGAGGTTGGGGATTCGTC
Organism: Piper betle; assembly: GCA_033002965.1. NCBI lineage: Eukaryota > Viridiplantae > Streptophyta > Magnoliopsida > Piperales > Piperaceae > Piper > Piper betle. The sequence continues at coordinate 170,789 of JAURVB010003256.1, read as the reverse complement.
GGAACCGCTTTCCTGTCACTCCCCTGTTTTTTGGACGTCAGACACTACGCTTATACAGCCCCCCTTCTCCGAGGAAGAGGAAGAGATTTATGACAGCCGGGTGCACTTCAATCCCCATGTTGCTGCTCAGGTTGGTGTCTCTCGGATTCTTTACATCGATTCTAGTTATGATCTGGCGTTGCCAGATCTTACGACTTCCTCGACCAATCTGCCACATGTCGAGGGAAGGATTTGGCAATATGAAGATGGAACTTTCGGCTCTGGTTTTCTCCGCAGCAACTTCGTCGTTGACATGAAGCATGTTGCGGCAAATGGTCATCTTCTTGATGCGGTGGAGCATCCTTGCGTAGAATCTTTAGCCGGACTCTTATTTACTGGGAACTTTGCCGGTGTGTACATAAACTGTGCAAGGGTGACCTTATTAAATTGTCTGCCTTTGTGATCGACTCGATCAATAATTCATCGCTCTTAATGTGCAATCAAACTGATACCATTTTGAGTTCATTTCTTTGCCGTGTTTTTCATTCAAACTTTTGCCGGTTCCGCTGAAGCGGGTAGAAGTTGAATAATTTTTTGATCTTCGTTTCTTTCTTAGGTTCCAAACGGAGAGGCTTGAGAACATCAGTTGATATATGACATACAAGTTGGTGTTTCAGATAATTAGGAAGGATGTTTATAATCAAGAATGAGGTTTCATCGTATGATCTGCGATCCAATATGAAATATCATACCTCATATATCTCAATTTCAATAGGCTGTCTTATTAGAGAAAACTCCTCACTCAAAAGAGAAATATATATGGAAAATTGAAGGCAAAAGGACTCTTAACGGCACATAAGCTAATTTCACTCAGAACACCACAGTTTCTTCATAAAAAGACGGAAAAGCCAGCTTCTCTCGTGAATCATATTTCTGCAGCTTCCGCAGTTGCCTATTTCTGGAGCTCTTGCTTCTCATTCTCCAGTTGGCTGTAGTTCCCCTTCTCCTTGACCAGTTGTGTATGATGGTGCCTGCAATACAGCTTTCCCTCATGCGCAATGTAGTTGGAAGGGCTTATGGTACAACCTCCATGGGTGCATTTGAAGCAGGATTTGTGATACGCACTTCCATCCACAGCAACCTGGAAATTCAAAAAATCCAAAAAGTTCATACTTTCTCACTGGGTTTTGCACGCAGAATATTTTATCGCATCTCTGTTTTGCCTTTTGCATGTGTGTGTGTGTGTGTGTGGCGTTTAAAAAAAAAAATTTGACATTTCTGTTATGGAAGATTTGATAGATGCCTCTCACCTTTTCAGTTGGATAAACAGTCTTATTGCAGGCCACACATTTGTCTTTGGTTCCGGCAAACATAGTTGAGACCTTGTTGGACTGCAAAAGGAAGCCAAGCAATTCCCCAATTGATGTTAAAATTTCTTTTGAGGGACATATGAAATGAATACAAAATTTAAAAGTTGTACACCTCATCAACAGGCTTGACGACCTTCTCCACTTTAGGGGTACCTGCAAGAAGAGTAGAAAATGATCGATCTCATTCGCAGGTCTCGCTGGTATGTCCTTACCATTCTTAGATCAATATTAATCTGAATTAAAGAGGGGCGATGAGGTGGATTACCTTCAAAACTCTTATCAAGGCTGCCAGTTCTCTTAAAGAGTTGATCAAAATGGGGTCTGCAGTACAGAACCCCCTCGAAAGAGTTGTAGTTCCCGAGCTGCAAGATGAAGAGGACAAGAAAACAAATAGAGCAACCTCAAGTTCAACGACTAAAAAAATCAGATTCATAAAAGTTCTTGACTAGCAAAAATATATCAGTTTAACTGGTTCATCAGTTTCTGCAAGCAACAATTATATTGAATTTTTAGACTTCATCAAATATATTTATATATATATACCTGCATCACTAGCTAATAGATGCTTGGAACAGAACACAAACCTTGAGCGTCCCTTTGCAGTGATGGCACCGGAAGCAGGCCTTGTGATAGATCCTGTTATCCGCTGTCAGCTTGTCGACAAGATACACCGTCTTGTCGCAGGCCGTGCACTTCTGGGTCGTCGCAGCAAAGGCCATGCCTACCAACAAGAACACCGCCCCTGTCCTCAACCAAGCTTGGGAGATCAAGAAGGCCAGAGGCAGAATGCAATTGGAAGAGAAAGGATCAATCTGGAGAGGCAATAGCGGGGTGCAAAAGCAAAGGTATAAAGGGAATGATGAAAAGGGTGGGAGTGGGGTATGAATTATGATGTTGAGGCATTGAGATCATTTACAGATGAGAAATGGTCCTTCTCTGCTACATATTTTTCAACCATCGGAGTAACACTACTTGCGATTAGTTAATTAATCCTCTCGATGCCTTATCTGCAAGTATTGATGATACTTATGCATGTATTATATATGTATTATTATGGGTTTGTGCGGACGTCAACAATTTTTGATGTGTTCAAATCGTTTGTTACTAATAGTGTTTGGCTTTACAGTAGGATTAAGTAATGTAAGCGACATAAGTAGAAGTAGACCATCAGTATTGATTGGGATTTTGGGACAATGAAACGAGATATTTCCAACAATGGGAGGTTCAACTTTTGTCCATCCCATGATTTTTTATTTTTCGTCCATGATTTTTTGGGGCGCCCTGATGTCTGATTTTTTTGAACTTGGAGCTTGCCTGCGTACAACACTAGGATCAGTAAGATAGTAACCACGATCATACATAGCGATCAACATAAAAGGCACCAAAAATCTTGATTAGTATGGATTATGTCCAAATTATGGGAAGTCACCATGTTATTCACAAGCTTGCATTGCATGTCCAAAATTTATGTGACCCAGTTAATATCTACTTTTTATAAATAAAAGAGGAACTAAATACTCACCTCTAATTAAAAATAAGCAATTTAACTAATTAAAATATAATATAAATATAAATATAAATTATTATAATTATTTATTTTTCATTAAATTAGGATCTATCTCTAAAGTAAATTTAAATCTACATTTAAAATCTTAGATTCTTTTATTCTATCTCATTATTTAACGATAATTTATCTATAAAATTAAAAGATACTTTTAGTATAAGTAGCGCGCATTACATGATATGTTACTTAGCATTTATAAATAGATTGATAAATTCTATAATTTTGCCGCACGTAAAATCAATCTAGTAAATGCAATTATTTTTAAAAAAATTAAAAGTAGACACAGGAGATATTCCTGCACATGATGGTGGGCACTCAGCAAGGCCCACGTAAAGGAGACCGAGGCCCACAATTGAATTATGGGGGTTTACATGATGAGGCTCCTCAATAGACCAATCGCTTGTTGCTTAAGGTGAAGGATCGAATGAGTTGATTTATCATTACTTATTATTTACGAAAGGAGAAAGTTCTATGAAAAGGAAAATATATAGATATATAAAGCTCATTGCTCAATTTAACTAAATTAAAATTATTTAAGCAACTCACTCAATTGCCATGACTTCTCTTTATTTCTTACTGCCTACAAGTTGCAACTCATTTCCTTATTCATTCGTCATTTTCCCTTTTCAAATATTTATATATTGTTGGGAAATATAAATCTAATTTTTTTCGTCTAATTAGGTAGCGTTCCTGCATGTAATCTGAACTAGAGGAAAGCAGGCTGCTCAGCATCTTGAGGTGAGCCAGGCCCATCACTTAACGCTCTTTCTAGTGATTGGGCTTTTCGAATTAGCAGACGCCCAACAAATAATGGGCTAATTTATGGGCCTACTGGGCCTATTAACCTGAAAAATGGTTGGGATTGTTGGGACCTATTCTTATCCTGATCTAATTCATTGTCAATTTGACATCCAAGTCAAAATAAAAAGCTTAAGTTTGCAGGGGATTAGAAAAGTCAACAATTATTTTTTTTAAAGGGCCAATACATTAACAGGTTCTGTCTTCGTATGCTAGTTTCATGGTAGAACGAAAATTATCACCTTGGAAAAAAAATAAGAAAATTATCCAATATGATTCAAATGACATCATCACCTTGATTCTTCTGCACAAAATTATAAATTTAAACATGTAAGGGCTAATTTGGAGAATGCCAATGTTCATAATGAAGAGAATAATTATTTGGGAATGCTAATGTCATCTCTAATAATTAAGCTATTTACATCCATTCATTCTGAAGAAAAAAAAGTCATCTCTAATTCTATTTGCATTCTTGCAAGTTGCATGATCAACAATGATCGACGCATTCCGCAGATTTATTTTCAACATGCAGAAAAAAAAAACAAATTTGTACAAGAAAAAAATCCAAAAACTGACATCAACAAACAAATGAAGCAACAAAAAAATCACCAAGGTGATGATGACACAGCTTGAATGTACTGTGATGATCCTTTTCTTCTTCTCCATATTGGGAAGCCAATAATCTGCATGTACAGAACCTTTATGAACTCCCCAGCATCGTAAGTGGAGAGCCAGCTTTGATCATCATCTGTTCACCACTAACTTTCTTCCCACTGATCCTCCTCCCACGCTCCTTGATCTTCATAGACTTCCTCACATTTGTATTCTCCTCTTTCAAAGCAGGAATCATATACCACCAAATTGAGGTGCACACAATTGCAAATGGCCTTCCAAACATCACCACACCCACCAATACAAGGACAAAAGCCACGTAACAATAGTAACCAGGCCTCCAATGTCTCAACACCCACAAGCCACCTTCCTTGTGATCCTTCCATGAAAAGCAATGGTTCAACTTCTTCCTTCTTTCTCGATCACGATCAGCCTCCACCACCTTTTTCGCCTTCGGCGACATTGCCGGGCTCAGCTCTGTCGCCGATGCCTTCGCCTTTTCGCCTGAAAACCGTGGAGATTTTCCTAGTACTTTATCATTAACCTTGGAATTCTTGTGCCTCACAACTATAGGCATCCATTCGTTTGAACTAGATTGCACAAATCGGACCCATGCCCCCTCCTGCTGCGGTCCTAGTTGAACTATTATCTTCTCCTTCTTGGCCTCCAATTCCTCCAACACTGCCGAGAACTTGTCGAGGCCGCGGCCCGCATACGGGTTATCACCGCCTTTCCTCTTCGGCCTTCTCGACCTCGCCGGAGTGTCATCGACATGGGAAAAGCTTCCACAGAACATGTAGGAAAGAGATGGCATTATGCATAAAGATAAAGTAAGGTGTTTTTTTTCTTGTCTTTCTAGAGAGCTAGCCAGCAAGATCAAACAAAGGTGTAAGGAGCAGGAGGCCTTTAAACGCTAACTACTTTCCTTTCCCTTGTCTCAGAGCTCAAGACTGGATCAAAATGGAAGATGGTCAAAAATTGAAAAGAAGCTTCTGCCGTGTCGACGGGGCTTGAGGTTGACCTCAATATGTGCATTATCATACTGCATACATGAAGATGTGTAATGGATCCTCTTCTTTGAAAGGTACAAGATGTATCTAAATCAAAGATTGAACTAGTATATTTATTTTTATGATATGGTTATCTTGTGATTTACTAATTTACTCATTGAATATATATATATATATATATATATATTATATATATATATATATAGATGTCAAGTTTCTAGGTAGTATGTCAAAATTGTTAGATAAGTTTTCTACCAGGTGTATTTAGAGCAGTGTATGCAATAAATCAGTCTCATCCTAATTACAAGGGTAGAGATTAAGTCATTGATGATTCTGGAAGGTGAATACTTCATTTTTTTTATGGGTCAAGTCAATTGATGACTTGACGAACAAGAATATACAGAAACGAGAGAATAATAATGATTCGAACTTTGGCTTTTTTGTTCCCCGGCTTGCAGATAAGGCTGAAAATTGAGATCAATACATTGGAAATCAAGGTAATCAAATAGGACAACAAACAATATATATATATTTATTCCTCGTTAGAATAAGTTGTTTGCTTGGTCATGTTGTTCTGACTTGTCTTGCTTGTTATTTATAGCCGCCTTCTAAATTCTAATCAACATAAGAAATACGGGATGGAATATTTATGTCTTTGATTAGCAAAATCTTGGAAAGCGACACAAGGACGTGGACGAAAAGTGAAGAAACAGTAGGACAACACCAACAATTCCCCCTCGCTTAAATTTTGTAGTTCTTCTACATAAAAACTATTATTTAATTGTAATATTGGTTTGTTAAAAGAGCCCAGGTTTCCTGTGCTGCAGCATAGGCACACTATCTGTGCTTGAAATTAAATCCAGCTGTTGAAAAATCATCTGACGGTTAAAAAACAATAAAAAATCTCTGTTTTCGATTTCCCTCGTTTTCGATCTCCCTCTCCTTAGCCGCCCTGCCGCCACACCTGCCGCCCCGCGGCCGCGTCGAGCACAGCTCCACCAACATCATCTTCCAAAACTCCGATCTCACTTCCACACCACCGACGACCCCACCCACTTCGATGTCGCGCTGCCTACGAAGCTCGCCGACTTTGACGTCATGCATCGCCTCCGCTCCACCACCGCGTCCTTTACCCGTTGAGGGTGGCCACGACCGACGACATTGGTCTTTTGGAGTGGGGGAGGGTGTACATTGGCAGGCGTTGTGCTTCTCGACATTGCCTTTGTAACATGGTTTGTTCTCCTGTTTTCTTCCTTTTCGCTTAAGACTTTGCTTTGAGATTGGTCGTTAATAGAATGTTGTGTTGCTTCTAGCTAGTAGTGGTGGTTGATTATTTTCAATTAATAGTGGCACTAGATTGGCAATCATATGGTTGATTTGGAATGGAAATCAATTTTGAAGTGTTATTAAGATTGGTAGGACTTTGCTGGATGCCTCGCACTTGTTTGTTGGATTGCCAAAGAAGTGAATGCTACAATTCCTATGAATTATCAACTTTCGTGTTACTATATGTCTTCTGTGCTTCAGCATTCCCTTTTACTCTTTTGATGAATTTTCTCTTCAACATTCTGATTTATTTGTCGAAATCTGTCAGCTGATTGAGACTTCCACTGGCTTGGCAGAAGTATATTAGCTTGTCATCTTGAAGAGAATTTATTAGAAGTATTTTGGGATTCAACATATTGTTGACAATGATTCATGATTTGTTGCAGCTGCATTTGGTTTGGGACTGGTGGAAATGGGTAATGGAACTCCTGAAGGTTGGATTTAAGAAGCTGTGCGCCTTTAGTTTGATTTTCTAGACGGGCATTTTGCATCTGGAATTTGTTCTACAGCTTGGTAATTTGACATTGCTCGGGCATATGAGATTGAAGAGAATTTCTACTGGATTCAATCTCATAATCAGTCATATCCTAACTATCAATTGGGGACAACAGCTGTGATTGTCCCGGCGTATTGTAGTTTTTCACAAGCAAGGGATGCTGCTGATTATGTTGCTTTTGAGTTTGATGTTGCATAAATTGTGAGTATGGTTGCTGCTGAATTTTCTGTTCTTGAGACTGCATCTGTTCCTAAGATTGTTGATGGTGGGAATGTGTTCACGATTCGATGTCTTGATATCTTTTATTTTCTTGTTACTCTTTGCTAGAGATGTTCACTAGCTGGCCTTGTAAATGCAGTTCTAGCCCCCACCCAGACCGTCTCCCTGTAAATGCAAGCAGGCGAGCAGAGCACGAAGTTGTAGCAAGATCGGGGAAGGCTAGCTCACAAATAATTGATGTACATCTCTTACCAGATAGAACTATGCTTGCTTATGTTATGGATGACGTACTGTATATCCGAAGTTTGTTGCACGGTGAATCGGAATTGGTCACACCTGGAGCTAAAAAAATTCCAAGGTAAGAACATTATCAAACTTCTTATTCCTTTGAATGTACCGTCTTCTTGAAGTTTGTGCTTTGCAGTTTGTTCCACAACTAGACAATGTAAAGGTAATTCTATGATGTAAATGCATGACACTAGACAAAATTGTCTGTATCTTTAACTTAGCATGCCATTGTGTTTAGACTATTTTGCATGCCATAACCTATACCAATGTCTTTTGATTTTGAACTGCGTACTGCTGAAAAATTTATCGACTATAGTGTATTTTTCAGGTCTAATCTATGTTGTCTTTTTTCTTTCAGACTTATGGCCTTGTTATATAGACAAAATTATCAGTATCTTTCCGACTTTTTTCTAATCTATGTTGTCTTTTTTCTTTCTAATATGTGTTATTATCCTGGATAGAGTTAGATCACTAATTGGGACACGATACTCTGGTGTATGCGCATGAATGCGTGCATGCTTTCGGACAATTCTAAACTAAACTCGATCCTCCCAATTTGTGCTAAATCGAATCCTTGGAGCTGCTTTCATAACCTGAGAAGAAAAGCATTAACAAATTGAATCCCAATATGTTTTTCATTAAATTAAATTGTTATGGATCTTTAGCTTAAAATTGGCAGAGCACTCAAGAAATGCTTGAGGGATGGTGGTTCGAATCCATCAAGATCCTACTTAGTAAATATTTGATAAAAATTTGAGACGTTGTAATTATGTAAAAAAATAAAAAATTGTATGATTTATCATGGTTGTGTTCAAAGTAACATATATATAATATTAAAAATAATATAAATAGACAAAAATATATCATCGTCATTCAATAACATTACAGAAGATTAAAATCTACAAAATGCACAAAAAATACAATGACAATGTTTCCCCACATCTACAACTATACATTATATAAGCCCACAAAATCCTATTATATGGAATCATTGTTACAATTGCTATGAATATTTTTACATGTTGTAGAATAATGACCTCTCTCATTACAAAGACTACACATCTGTTTTTTGTTTGAGCTTGAGCAACTTCGTATCCAGCCTTCAATCTGTGACTATTCTTGGGACGACCTTTAGTACACAACTAAGAGGGGTCACGTACTACTATTTGGGGAATATGCTCCATTGAAGTTGTAATTTGTCTCTCAACAGACTCGTTACTTGCTTGTACTCTCAATGAAGATGAAGTCCCAATTGCATCAAGCTTTTCAACCAAATTTTCTAAAAGTGGTAATGCAAACTGATATCGCTCATCTGAACTTGTTCCCAAATCTTGTAATCGGATAGTCATATTCCGAAATCTCCATATTTGCAATGGGGTAAGTGGACTTGTAGAGGAATGAATGACAAAGCAATAGACAAATGAAGCCATACCAAGACAACAAAACATATCAACAAGCAAAGGCTAAAAGGCATGGTCTATACAAAGAAGAAGAAGAATTCCCTGCAAGTCGTCGTAATCGATAAGAACAAGAAACAAATCAAGATGTTGAAAAGCCATCGAGAAGTCGGAATATGACTTTCAATTCCCCACCAAAACGATTGACATTGCAACCTCCAAAAGGTAAATCTCCACAAATTGTTCAAACAAGCAATTGCTAAGGGTTTGGATTAAAACAAAAAGAAAAAAAAGCATGACGATCTTTCGAATCAAAGAAAATTGTAGTTTCAAAATACATTTTTTATCTTAACCATCTGCGTAGAAAAGTTGCCCTGCCATCACCCTTTCCTTCCCCCCCCTCCCTCTGTTTTGCCACGCCACCCACCGCCTCGCCGCCGACCGCCGGTGAGGAGACGGTTGCCAGCAGAATGAAAGCGGGAGGCAACGCCTTGGGAGTCCGGTGAGGCAATGGTTGCCGGCAAATCCACTGTTGTCATCGCATCGATCAAAGCTGCAGGTGTTACGATGCCGCCGAAGCACGAAAGCCTTGGGTTTCCATCCTGCCGAACGTTAAATTAAGTCATACACCAAAAATGGGAAAAAACACACTCAAACTCATAACTCTCACAGCCCAACATAGACACCCCACTTTCTCCACCTGATCAAACAATACTCTGTACACATTAAGATCATGGTACAAGGTCTGCCCTTTACTGCTACAATATTCCAAAGCCTGAGCTATGTACAGAGCAACCTCAACCTCATCGCTTATTTCATATGCTGAGTCTCCCCTACAATAAAGAAGCAAGTACATCAATCAGATACATCAATAGGAATAATTTATCTCCACCAATGATCAGAACAAATAACTTAATCCCAAATAAGAACTATCTGTAACATTGCAAAAACAATGATGATGTCCAACCTTCTATGATTAAAACAAATAATACAAATTTCAAACACGAGTTAGCTTTACCGCTTTACTGCACTAAAATTTCCAACAATATTAAAATGGGTAAAAACGAAAAAATTCTCTCCTCTAAAATCAAAAGAATGAACCAAATCTCAAACATAAACTAGCTCTTTCACTACGCCAAAGAGTATTAATTTCCACTTCTATATTATTTAAACAAATAACAAATAATTTCAAACAGGAATTAGCTATACTTCTTTACTACACTAAAAATTCCCAAAATATAGCCATAAAATAGGTTAAAAAAAAGTTATCTCCCCAACAATCAGAACACAACAAAATCTCAAACGTAAACTAGCTCTTACACTCCAACAAAGTGTGTTACCTTCAATTTCTATGTGCTAAAAAACAAATAAAAAAATCCCAACAGAAATTAGCAATACAGCACAAAAATTTCAAAAAGCAGAACCATAAGTTGTTTATCAAAAAACAACTCATTCCCTTCATATCAAGGAGGTTCAATGTTTGAGATTTTGCTAGCTTCAACAAGGTAACAATGTTGATACTTACAAAACCATATAGAAGATTTTATAGAGGCCACAATAGACAGTAATAACAAGACAGACAAAAGAACAAATTTTCAGAATACCACCAACAAATTTAGCTGCTATGAAGCAGAAAACAAAACATAGCAATAACATATAACCATGAAAGGGCGATGCTTGGGATCAAAGAAGAAGCCTTGGCCAAAGGGGAGGGTTGTAAGTCGTGCTCGTGGAGGAACTCCCGTCGTTGAAAATGACCAAGGCGCCTGCCTCACGAGCTCCTCCAACAAATCCCGATGCTGCTGTCGGCCTCGATTACGATCATCCTCTGCATCGCCAGGTCGAGCACTGGAATCCGAAGCCGACGCCTCCCGCCTTCATCCCGCTGGCCGTGCTACGCGGCATCCCAAGAACAGAGGAAAGGGGAAACAGAGAACTGTGGTCGGCGGCACGAGAAAGCTGCAGCTTTGATCGAGGTGATGGCAACGGTGGACTCACCAGCAACCGCCTTCTCACCGGAATCCGAAGCCGACGCCTCCCACCTTCATCCCGCTGTGTGGCTGTGTGCTGCGCGGGAAGAACGAACTGGTTGTGGCCTAAGCGGCGTTGAGGGACCAGAGCAAGGATTGGGGGGCGGGGTTGTTTTGCAGCCGTTGGATAGAATCCAACGGCCGGAATGAAACTCAAGCACAGGTAAGTTACCTTTGCTTCAGCACAGAAACATTATATCCTTGTTAAGAGCAAAATCATCTATTCAATTTCGAAAACCATCGATCAAAACATACGAGTACCATATTTAGAGGTGATCAAAGAATCAGATCTATTCTAATTAGGGTGGTGTCGCGGGTCTGAAGATATAGTTTTGACTTGTATATGAGATTGGAACTTTGAAGGTGCCTGGTAATTATTTGAATTTTTTTAAAAAAAATAACATAAAAAACAAGTTAATTTTGTGACATATTGTATGTTGAATGGTACTAAAGGGTGCTATTATATATCAGGATTCATTAACAATAGTTGCAGTTGTTGAATCTTCATGCGTTGCATGTGGAGGGAGGAGAGCTTCTCATTTGTTCCTCAAGTGACTGTGACCATGGACAACGAAAACGCGATAAGTGCAAAAAAAATTACTTGTCAACAACAATATGATCTCAAGGAACAAGCCATTATATGGAAATATATTAAACAAAGATTGGAGGCTAAATTGTTATGTCATTGAAATAGATCTACCTTGGGAGTCCAATTTGTGATTTCGTGCCGAAAAATATATTTTACTCAACGGTAAGAAAGTAAGTTGACTAAAGGGTATTTAATCACGATGTAACCATTTTACAACTTGATTTATTCTATGTTTTCGTCCCGCTTCTAATGAATGCAGAACCAAAAAAGAAAAATTATAAAGTATTCCAAGCTAAACATAGCACATAATTTGGGGAGTTCTCACTACCATGTATGAGAACGACCATACTTCTAAAAAATACACAACCCCTAAAAACATCAAGTCCTATTATGCAGCACTCGCTAAGTTTTAATAAGCATTGGTTATTTATTTATTTATTATTTTTAAAATTTGACAAAGTATACGACTTTAAGGGCAGAGTTAATATTTCATTAAAATTAGCCAAGTGCAATATGCATGATATATTTAAAACTAATTAATATTATATATTATAAATATATACAATTAATTTTAAAATTTTTATGACATTATTTTAAGATAAAATTAATAAATATTTATATATGCTTAACAAAAAATATAATTATACACGAATATCAAAAAATTAATTTCAACACATGAAAATTTTTAATAACTAAATTATACTTATTTTTAAAGATTTTTAATTTAATTAAAATTATACTATTTTTAATTCAAGTAAAATTATAGCCTAATACTTGTTAAATAATAAATAATAGTTAAGATTTTAAATTAAATAAATATTAAAAAGCCCATAAAATTATTCTAAGACAAAAATCAAAGGAGACCGAACCATAATAAGAGCGAAAAAACTCTCCGGAAAGGGTTGGTTTGTGTTAAGGCAACGCCATGTAGCAAAGTCACTCTCACTGATTTTAAAAGAAGTCTATACTAACAAATTGTTGTTAATAAATAAACGCTGACATAACTTGAATTCGATATCATTCAATCTTCTTTTTAGACGAAACACCAGCACAACGCGAAAGAAAACCATCCCAACATTCTTATCCCATCCTCCTTTCTCCTGCACAAAAAGATAACCAAGAAAAACGTTTTCCCGAAAGCAGACCAACTTAATTTCGTCTTCCCCTTTGAAGGTCCTTTGCCCAAAATTTTCCTCTCCTACATGTTCTGTTCCCACTTCCAACGTTACGCAGGAGAGATCTCTCCAAAAATCAAGCGAAGGATATTTGTTTTTATCTAATATTGGTCTCAGCACTCTTCCAACACCGAGTATTGTCAAAATTTCACACGGAGATCCAGGAGATTGCTCACCAAGATCCAGCGAGATTGCAAATTATGGTTTCAATCAACATGTATATACCAAGCGGTATAGATACGAGTTAACCGAAGCTAGTTTAAATCTGAAAGTCGGTGCCAAAGACTTACTAATAACTTCTGTCTATTGCAAATACAATCTCACCATGAAGTCAAAATTTATAAGAAAGCATGAAACTTGTTCAAAATTCATAGAGCTAATCCATCAACCAAAAACATATCAAATTGTAAGCACACCAAAACAGAACATGTCTGAGCGAACCTACAGCCTCCTTCCCCTTCTACCACCCTTCCTGCGGGTGCTGTCAGTAGGAATGGGAGTCACATCCTCTGAAAGTGAAGATAAACAAAAAAACATTAGGGAAGATTCATTTAGCATGCATTAAAATAATTATGCTTTATTATACCCACCAATGCGTCCAATTCTCATTCCAGATCGAGCCAATGCCCTGAGTGCAGATTGAGCACCAGGACCAGGAGTCTTTGTTTTATTCCCTCCAGTTGCCCTAAGCTTTATGTGCAAAGCTGTAACACCTAGCTCCTAATATTGGAGAGAAGTTCTACATTAAGCCCTTGTCTATTACAATAACCTAAAACAAATATATTCTTCTCCTAAATATTCAAGTTTGTCCCTTACATGCCTACCAGGGTACTTAAAATTATTCAGAATTTTGTAATTTTTTTAAAAAATATCAGCCATTTCTAAACATTGCACAATATATCAACCAAATAGAGCAACAAACCTTGCAACGCTGTGCAACATCTTGAGCTGCAAGCATAGCTGCATAAGGTGAAGACTCATCCCTGTCCGCCTTAACCTTCATCCCACCTGCACAAGTAGCGAATAAGAGATCAGAACCCGTCATGAGTACATAACCTAACTGCTAGAGTCATATTTGCACTTCAAAAGGTGAATAGCAGTTAAGAAACGACCCAAAAAATTGGTTGTCTCCAAGACATAGTTATCACTGATATCATAAGAGTATGTCATTAGCATTGGCTCGTGATCCTAACACACCAAAAATCATGTAAAAATAAGCAAATAATGCCCTAAAAAACTCATTGGTGCATCACAATACCATCCAACAAGCCATTCCAAGAACAAATTAACTAACATAACAAAATAATGCTGAACAGAGGTGGCAAGCCAAAATGAATCAAATGTGATACCTGTAATGCGAACAAGTGTTTCCCTTCCAGACAGATCAGTCACATGCTGCAGACATGCCAAAGCCGCCCCATAATACAACACACAAATTAAGCATCTCAAAACACATGGAACAAAAACAAAAAACACTTACAATGAAAGTGTCGTTAAATGACGCAAATATGTGAGCAACCCCAAACACATGCTCCCCTTCCCTAACAGCAGGGCCTAGGGTAACAGTCTCCTCTTTTGGCTCTCTAGTCTTCTTCCTTCCAGACTGCCCAACCAACACAAGCAATAACTAAACAGTGAAAATCTAAACCAATAAGTAAATAGTGAGAATCTAAACAGTGCCACCTAACTTGTCAAGAACAACAACGAAACTACCGAAGCACTAACCACAGAATCCGCCATTGTAAGCAAAAAAAAGTAGAACTACCACAAAAACGAAATCCGGCATTCCTAATCCAAACAAGCACCTACAATCCCAATGGCCAATGATACATCTTTTTGGAGATTAAAAAAAATCACAAAAAATAGCAAAAAAAAAATCAATCTAATTTTTAGAACAAATATGAAGGAACGAGATCGAATGGAATGGAGAAGGATTGGCATCCGGTTACCATGGCGAAGATTGGGCGGATGCGGGAACTCAATCCTTCGGTCACGACGACGAAAGGGAAACCCTAGGCCAGCTCTTGAGACATTTTATAGCACAACGATGGCATACATAATTGACATATTTACCCTCCCCAACTGGACTGGTGTGACAATGGGCCCATTAAGCCAACCATGGTGCGAGTAAGGAAAAAAGTTTGGCCCATTACATGTGTGTATATATATAAATAGTAATAGTAATATAATATAATGGGAGAATAAATCTTTTATTAAAGGTTTTTTTTCTTGTCAAAAGTAGATGATTTTTCTTCCGGGTCCTTCAACGATATTCTTTTTCCCCCCGACGTGTATTTGACGATTGTTTGAGCATGAACAGGGATTGTTCCGTTGTGGCTGCAAAAAAATTTGTATTTGCTGTGGTGTAACATGCAGAAAATAATACATATAAATGAAAAAAGAAGCCAAATGGAGGATGTGCATAAATAAGTTCTACTAGGTAGAGCTAGCAAAAAAGTAAAGAAAAAGTATATGGATATAATGATTCTGGACATAGGCTATCATCAGGCCATCAAGTTATAGTTTTGCGTGGCTCTTGGTTCATTTTGCTTGAAAATAAATCGAGCTTATTGGTATTCGAGTTTTAAGTGGAGACCAAGCTAGTTGAATGTCTTTACCATAATCTTTGGTGTATAATTTGCACCATTTTTTTAAAAAATTCTAAAAATAAAGCATTTTAATTTGGCACAAATTTGTGTAAAAATAATGACATATTCATTAGAATATAGAACTCTGCATTCTTATTCTAAATTTGAATTGGAATAATGTCTAACTAATTTATTTTAGTTTAACTCCTTATAAGATGCATCTAACATACATATTTAATATACTGTTCTCAATGTCAAACATCAGACTTCAAAGTCCAGCAAACACATTTTCAAACGAGAGTCATGTGCTCTCATGTGTTCCTCTCTTTTTACCAAAGTCACTCGTACATTCCATTAAGCTTTAGAAAACCAATCAAAAGTATGCATTATCATTCATTCACTTACATTAATCAAACCTTGGACGAGCACGGTTGGACTGAATGCCATAGCCAGTTCAACTCGCGCACGTTTGTCTTGGAGACAATGTAGTCTATGCATTCTATTATGATTTATGGGGGAACTAAATTACATCTCATTGTCAAACGAACTTACAATTAAGGAAGATAAATTTACACAAGTATCCGCACTCTTTCATCTAAGGGTGCGGAAGCAAAAGAGATGAGAAGGCCATAATACCACTCTTGCATTCTCTAGCAAATCTTTCCACCTTCGACCTCGTCCATATTGTTTCACAAGAGAAAACACATGAAGGAATTGTATCTCTAGCAGCAGAACAACATCGTGATCAATTGAAAACATCATTCCGTCAACTTCTTTTGCTTTCCTGCATTTGAGAGAATTAGTATTGGCTAAGTATAAAATCTAGTTTAACACTCCTCAAAAATAACGTGACATGAACTCACTTTTTCAATGTTTTATTTCAGTGTTTATTTGTCGCATCTTAAAATCCTCCTGCTCGCATATGGCCCTTCGCTTGTGTCTTGGATGGTTGTTTTCCACCCTATTGCATCTGCAATCTCCTTAGCTTCTTCTATAATTGCTTTTGCGTCAAGGATGTATACCCGGCCACCAGGTCTCACTATGCGGTCCATTTCAAGCATTATGGATGAAATATTGCATCTGTTGACAAAAGACAGATATAGAAAGGTATACAGAATTTCAAAGGATTTTTTAAGCTATGCTAGCAAAATGTTAATGTTATAGAGGGTTTGATTAAATAAAAGCAAACCTTTTAGCCTCAACTGAAAGGAGATGAGCTGCATGCACTAGATCATAAGTTCTTGGATATGTGTCAAATGGCTCACACCTGGAAAAAAAAAAGTTAAATCATTAACTACAAACGAAAAGAGAGAAGAAATTGATAAAAAAAAATGGAGTGATTTTTCACGATGATTGCATTTGCTACAAAGCCATAAACTACTGCCACAGAAATGAAAAGTATAATACCAATCATGAAGTACTCCAATCAGTCCACGGTCATAAATTACGGGTAAGGTGTTGGGACCACTAGTAGGAACAACATTCATCACCCATGCATCTATGCCCGAATCAATCAACGCTGCAGCAAATCTGGAAAAAACACTTACAATTCTTAGAAAAGATAAGATATGAGAATTAAATTAGAACCCAGTGGATTGCCAAAAAGAGAACGAACAAATTTTGAATTCATGTTACCCTCCATATCCAGCTTTCATGTCCATCACGTTTCTCAGGCGCAGCTTCTTCCAATGATATGCACGAACATATCCTGAAATTATGTCACTCCAGTACTTCGATTCTGCCTTGAAAAGTTCTTTTCTTGCTATGTACGCATCTATTTCTATGCTCTGTAATCTATCAGGAGGGATGTGCAGACGTTCAGGCCAAGATGTCATATTTGATCCAAACCCATTCTCTGGTAACTTAGTGATACAAGCTTTCAAATCCACATACCTAAACACAACCCAAAAAATAAGAATGATTACCTTGTAGACAAAAATTGATACCACTAACAAATAAAAATTTAGTTTAGTGTGATAATATGCTTGTCCTGACAGCTTCCAGCATTCTTCCAATAATTTACACATGGTACGGCAATCAATTTGATGGGTAAGATTCAGAGTCAAAGTTTCCCACATTTCTATTTCAATATACTTAACTTCAGAACTAGGGCAGTCAGCCAGGCAACATAGTTTGCACATTATCAGTCAGTAAACCGATTATTGAGCTCAGTATTAGTTATCTTCACTTGAACTATGTGTCAGCCATTCAATCCAGTTACTTACTCAGACCCTACTTTCATAGACTTGCAGGAAAAAAACTTTTGCATACCAAACATTGTCAGGGTTATCATTTTCCTCACAAAGAGGAGGTTGGGCTTCTGCATCTCGACTGAGATAACAATCATTGTTTATGGGTTTCCTCCATATAGCTATATATCCCTCTTTTTTGACAAGTTTCCAACACATGCGGCTGGTGAGGTTCTCCATGTCTGCATGAAATACAGGAAAAACATAAGCATATTAGAATAAAAACAAATAAATATCTTCTGTGCCACACTCTGCAATAAACAACTGATTATTTCAAAGTTTCACCAAAAACCTTGCAAAAAAAAAGCCTAAATAAATGAAATTCCAAAGATCCAATTATCATTTCATGACAACAATAACACGCACCAGTCCAAGCTTCTTGCTGTGCCTCCTCATGCTTATATACAGGCTGAGCTGCCCAAGCAAAGTACCCACCAGCTCTTAGCATCCGGTTAACTTCAAGAAGAAGAATCCCATCTTAACACAAGAAAGAGCAGCCAACTCAGACAATCAGCATAAAATAGCTGATAGAAATAATTTCACAAATCAACGATGATTCTAAGAATATTAACCATCTCTGGTCCAATTGATACGGCATCTAGAGCAATGAATGAGATCAAATGCCTGGCTAGGGTACAACAAGCGGCGTGTTGCAAAAGCTGCTACCATGGCTGGGACACCCCGCTCTAGGGCAAATTGAATCTGGTTCTCATGAACATCTTTAGGTGCTATTGACAGGGGGGCCACTTTCCGAGGAAGTAAAAATGCACCAAAACTTGCAACCCCACAGCCAACATCCAGAACAACTCGTGTATGGCGACCAAACTGTATGTCTGGAACCATCTGGATGCATTTGTAAAATAACAAAGGTTATCAATCAAAGTTTGGCCACGCTGCTCTACTTAAAATCTCCCAGATTGAATATTTAAACATATCAATGAACCTGTGAAATCTGATCAATGTATTGATCAGCTCCATGAATGAATTGAGTACCACCTCCAGGAAACTTAAACTTATCCTTGCTTCTTGTGATCCAATTTTGACCTCCTTTATCTTCAACCAGTCGTGGATGAGGAACATTGCTATACCACACCTATGTTACTTAACATTGTAGATTAAACAGACAGCAAGTGGAAATATGCAAAACAACTAGCTGCAAAATTTTAAAAATTATATTACCCTGAAAAAAAAAGTCAAAATTGTTTTGGAAAATTTAAAATCTGAAGATTCATCCATGTGTAAGCAAGCACCTGAGAGTTTAAAAAATAGGCCTGAAGTTTCAAACTCTCATCACATGACTTAAACGAGTGACAAGTAGCACCTGAAATCGAATTTCACGACCCTTAAACCTAAGTGCAACTTGTAGTCTAAATCATCAAACAATTCTGCATTTAGTCAACTTAAGATATGAATTCCGATTCACGGTCAAACTTCGATCTACTCCGAATTGACATTCTCGCTATTAGTAGAGGTTCATAGATAGTTTATAATGTTTGAACCCTCATCATTCATCATAATCCTTTGAAAAGAAATTATTCATTAGCACCTTTAGTAGAATTCCACCACCGTCTAAACTAACTCACCCCATTGTAAAAATAAAAAGTAACCAGGTTTGCATTCGATCTTAAAAGGTATAAAGACAAAATCCGCTCAAAGTTTCGTCAGTTCATACAAAGAATCAGAAGAAAAAAATAAAAAGATTAAATTTGCAGCAACCGGAAACAAACATGAAATTACCTCATCCCTGCTCCTCGGCCAGGGGATCGGCTTCTTATAATCCTTGGGCGCCGGAACCACACAATCTATCGCCTTATTTGGACAAAGCCGCTCGAACTTCTCCCCTTTCCCCGTCGAATTGAGAGCTCGAATCGCCTCCGCATTATCCAAGCAAGGAATATACTCCCTCATACTCACGGGACACACCCGGAACTTCTTCCACTTCCCCTAACCACACCCACGGCCGCACCACCGCCAGAATCCACCCCGATGACCGTACCGTTCTCGCCGACTTCGTCCACGCTCTCCGCCAAATCCGGGTCGAAATCCCCCACCTCGAAGTCTTCCCGCATCGTCCCATTCTCGTCCACGATGCCAAAACGCACCGGCGTGGGCAGTGGCGGAGGAGGTGAAGGCGGCGGCGGAGGCAGGGGCGGCGGATCTAAGGAGGGCTCGGGGGGAGAACAGTGAGATCACCATCGTCGGCCCCGGAGGAGGAGTTGGTGATGATGGAGGGGAGACTGATGGAGGAGGAGTCGGCGTTGGGCGAACGGGCGACGGCGGGGGTTGGGGACTGGCGGGAGAAGAAGAAGAGCTGGCCGCGGCTGCCGTCGGAGTCGGACCAGCGGCGGCCCAAATAGAAGAAGGCGACGGAAACGGCTAAGACGGCGGCAATTTTGAGGGGCTGCGGAGCCGCCAGTAGATCCCGGCGGGCCAACCTCTTCATTTCCCGATCTCCGGTGGGGGGCTAGCCGACGAAGGGGCTTTTGGAGAGGACGAGCAAAGGCTACTCGCGCGTGTCGCCGAAACCTGCCAATTCAATGCTTAGTTGTGGCGAGGGCGGTTAGCGACTCGGTAAAATGGTCGTAAAAATCCGAATTAAAATTAGAATTAATTTTTAAAAGAGTCGTAAAATCGGATCGAATCCATTTAAATGGGTAAAAATTCGGTTTAATTAAATCAGTCATATATAAAATTATTAATTTAGCCAAAATTAATAGATTAATAATATAAAATATGTTATTTTTATATTAAGATGTATATTATATTTTATAATATTTTTTTTCATATTTTTTGGGTTTTTTATTTAAAATTAATTATTATTTTTAACTCGAATAAAAGTCGAGTAAATTTTTAATTACAAAAATGCCACCTTCATCTCTTTCCCTCCCCTCCCCTTCTCTCTCCCCCGTCACCCCCTCCTTCTCTCTCCCTTACTCACCGGCCCCACCCCGGCCCCGCCTTCCCCGCGTCATCGCCCTCGCTGCTCACCTAGCCCCTCCCCTGTAGCAGCCCTCACCGCCCCTTCCTCCCCTCGCCCCATCTCCTACTGCCATTCACCTCTAGCCCCCTCAGTCGTCTATCACCGCCCACGCCACCGCCATTTGGAATCGGCTCAAATTGGGTGGAATTGACTCAAATCAGACGATTCACGGACCGATTCGAGTCAAGACTGATTTACTTGTGTTTTTGAATCGGATCACCTCCAATCTGATTTAAATTGTCTGATTCTACTTGAAATCGGCCAATTTCTGCAACGCAATTGGGTACTCATTGATGCGACTTCTGAGACCGTTCAAGGTAATCTAAGATGGGGGAGACCCCTAATAGAGTAAGTGATTGTTACAAGAAAAAATTTAAAAAAAACATTAACATTGACTCTTCAGAAAATATTTATGTTTTTATTTATTTTAAATACTTTTATTTGATTTTTCACAAAACCAAAAAAATTTTTAATTAATTTTAATCCGGATTGAAAAATAAATTATGTATTCTTTATTGATTGACGTCATAATATTATCGTGCTATTGTAAAGATTAGTTGGAATTGGTGTTTTATTTAAATAATTGAGTGATGATTTTTTTAAAAGAACTGAGTTAAGTAATTATTTGACTTTTTTGGCAGGGTTTCAATTAAATTTTTAAAAATTTAATTATATTGAATAAATGCATAAATTAAGATTAAAGAAGATAAATAATTAGGTATTAACATCAATATGTGTGAGTAATAGTGTTCGT
This sequence comes from Piper betle, assembly GCA_033002965.1. Taxonomy (NCBI): domain Eukaryota; kingdom Viridiplantae; phylum Streptophyta; class Magnoliopsida; order Piperales; family Piperaceae; genus Piper; species Piper betle. Next base: position 149,365 of record JAURVB010003256.1, on the reverse strand, counting down.
TTATTATTTATTTATAAGATTTAATAAATTACTAGATATGTACAAGTGATAAAACTCACTAATTATTAAAATTTTAAAACTATCCTTAATAATATTTATTCGTGGGAATTATTTGATAATTGATTGGATTTTATAGATTATACAGAAGATTGCCTACTAGTTGGATATCTATTTGCCTACTAGTTGGATAATTGATTGGATTTTATAACATTTATGATTTATACAATTTAGAAAATGAATCAAATAATAATTTAATTATTTTAAAGGAGCAAAGTTAGGGATGAGTTGTAAAATCTACCTTCAGGATAGGGTTTTACCCACTTGTATTTTTCCCGATTCAGATCAATTTCGAATTGGTTCAAGCGAATTCAAGTTAGACTAATTTTTAGACCATAAGTACGAGCCTAAATGACCATATGAATATATTATAGTAACTAAGTATGCTCGGCATGCAAATGATAATTTCAATTAAGTTACAGCAAAACATGAGATATTAGTGTATACATGAAGGAATGCAGATGAATATTATGGGTTAACCAGGGTCGTAGGTCTAGATTTAAGCTGTTGTAGTGCTTAATATCCATTTGAGATCTACAAGGAATCTCATCTGTATGCATCATGGTGATTGAAGAACATCTAATTGTGACCTTGTGGGCCAGCTTGATTGAATCGTAGGTTTTCACCCGATTGAGTTGAGGCCAAGGCTTATTTAGCCTTCTTACCTTGATTCCCACCTATAAAATTACTTTTAGGACTTGAGTCAATTTCGACTTTAGACTGTCTTGATCTGAACTTTAGCAAAATTCAATACTTTTTTTACAATTTTTAATTTTCATTAATAAAATGAGCTGTCAAAACAATATAAGCCATATTTTGTGAAGATGTTCAAATATCACTAGTAAAACTAATTTGACTCTTAATTTTTTCTAACATGTCAAACACATTTCTTTTCTCCTTTTCATAAATTCGAAGACGATTTCTTGTAATTGTTCTTCTAGAAACCATCACAAATTGTAGTTGCAAGTTACTAACTCACCTTCTAAATCCTTCATGTTTCACAATTAAAAATGAATACTCATGTAAGATAATTGCCCCAGCCAACTCTAATCGACTCCTTCCTTGATCAAATTTCCAAACTTCTATTTTATTTTCTCCTTCTTCTTTCACTCCCATCTTAAAAATTTGTTGTCCAATACCACCACTTATATTTTTTGTCCTCTTCATTTTGAAATTAAGGTATTTCCCTTTAACATGCCTCCATAAGTGAGTAGTTCCATAACCTCAAATTTCTTTTCACAGGAACGACAAATAAAAGATATTCCATTTTTCTCATTTTTCTATCAAAATAGGCCCATACACCGGATGCCATTTTCCTCTTTTTGATAATGAACCATCTATAGATTCTCTTTCTTTAGCAATCAATTTTTTCTTATTTTTTCCACCTCCACTTTGCTCATTTACATTTAGTAAAGAATTTGTATGATCCATCTCTGAAAAAAATATATCAATTTACATTTAGTACCTATTCCCTCCAAGATGCAAGCTTTGTTAAGTGTTTAAAATATATAATATTTACCTATATTTTTAATATGATTTTGTACTTCCCGGATATAAACATTATTAATTAAGTGATATTTTACTTTATTTTTTGTGTTAATTAATATTTTATTAGATATACTTAATTTTTGTGTCTCAATGCAGAAAAAGATGAATAAATTAAACTTTAGAATTAAATGGTCATGACATTTGGCCCTAACCAATGACTACAAGTTATGATGTACAATGGAGTCGAGGAGTTGGAAACTTGAAGGAACATCATAAATAATTAGACTACGTCGATTTGTGAACACCTTTTTCAAATTCTTGTATCTCCACTTCTATATAAAGGGGTGGTCATTTATTGTTGATCATATTTCATCTCTTGGCTTCGGAGTGTAGTAAAAGAAGTAGTTTTAGTTTTTGTAATTTCTTTCTCTTTCATAATAAAAATGAGTTTTTCTTTATATTGTTTTCTATTTTTATTATGGAGTAGTATTTTATTTCGTTCTAGAAAAGTAGAACTTAACATGATTTAATTGAATTTATTTCAAGCTTTTACTCTTTTAATTCAATCGGATTGTTTGAATTATCATATTCTTAATGCTAAGAATAGATTGATCACGTATTTCTTATATCACGAGGTTTAATTAGATTTCAGGATAAATTAATTAGATTAGTCATTGGTAATTCATTATACGACGAGTCTTTTGACTTGTTTGTCGCGTATGCGATTGTAAGGCAATTCTTAATATTATTTTGTTGATTAATCAATTATCATCGGGAGGTAGAAATTGAGGCAAAATAATAGAAGCATAAAGGAGCGGGAGTCACCATGTCATATAATTATCCTAAATCGACAATCTGAGGAAATAAAAGATAAGAGTAAGACTTGATGAAGATTAAATTCATGTTAAGGGAAATTTGACTCTAGAACAAGTTTTATCATTTTAATTTCGCCTTTAATTTAAAGAAATTACTTAGATTTAGTTAAGTCGGTTGTCTTTGTTTTGTTCTTCATTTTATTTTCTTTAATTAATTTAAGGAAATTCATCTCCCTATGGGACGATACTCGAACTCATCATTCTATTACTTGTTTCGACCATATATACTTGTATGTTATTGAAAATATTCTAACAAGCTTCCTTCACCAAACAATTGCACAAATTTTTATAATTCAAACGCTATACAATTTTGTGAGTATAATTTTTTTGCAATATATTAAATTATAAATAATCATTAACTTAATAATTATTCACCTTATAAGTATTTCTAAAACATAAATTAATCAGCATTACTCATGGTGTCATCAAAATAATCAAGTATTACTCTTGTTGTTGATTCGAAACAGAGGAGAAATCTTATACTAACGGCAGTAAAGAGCGGCGATGCGGTGCAGGGCAGCAGAGGCAGGCAGCGATAGAGTCAAGGCGGTAGAAGAGGGCAGGGCAGGGCGGCGATAGAAGGAAAGGGGAGGGCGGGGGAAGGGCGGTGGAGGTCGAAGGAGGGTGGGGGAGGTCGACAGTGTAACACCCCAAATCCGGTCCACGCTCATGAACCGAACCGGCATGTTACAGGCCCCGGTTAGGTCCGCTAACCCGAACCTAACTCATGCGGATCCAATCTCGGCGTCTTAAGATGAAGATACGATCCATCATGAATGAATAAATGTGCAAAATCCTAAGATGGTACTACATGAATGACATGCAAATTCAATTTCACGCCATCACAATCACGAGAAAAATCGATGAAAATTCTGAAGTAAAACTGACAGAGTCTCCCCTAAAAGTGCAATTAGGGTCTACCCTGTCAAAACAATACATACCAATATATATACATATATCAACAATTTTAATCACACATAATTTAATATACTGTATATTCATCATAGGACTTGGGCTCACACTTCTGCTGCGCTCTCTGATCACATCTCACCTCTTATCATCATGTCTTAGCATCATCTCATTTCATTTAATCATATCCTATCATGCCTCAAACATTTAATCATAGCATTCACAAAATAATAACATAATAATACAATATTAAACATTCAGAAATCTAACATGTGTGTGCACAAGACCTCATTGCTCCTCCGTCCAAGCTGGCTCATCCATCTCGTGCTTATCACCTACATATATATAAGAAAAACGTCAGTAACAAGCGTTACTGGTCCGGAAAATAAAATAACTATAACAAACTGGCTATGAGAGCAAACTCTCATCTGAAAGAAAACATATACTTCCTCAAGAACACTCTGAAGGGCACTACTGAGGAGCCACTGGGCTGCAGACCCGGTAGCATCCCGAACTTACTGCTGCTGGTACTGTGCTACTCTCAGCACTTCTTTTTCAGTACTTCTCGTGAAACTTTATCCTAAGCCCTCTCCTTACCTCCATATCTCTCCTGGCCTTGAGCACGAAGGCCGAGTACTCTCAGGCAGTCGCCTTTAGTACCCTTTGAACCACAAGTCCGGACATGCGCTGTACTAAACAGTACCCGTAAACCTCCACGTTCTCCGGGTGTGAGGAACTCAAACGCGGAGTTGTCAGGATCCCTCGGGAATGGAACAGTCCGCTGGCACTAATCCAGAGCCCGCTTTGACTGTCACGGCATCCTCTGCATGGTACGTGCAGTCGGTTTCTCCATCTCTCGTCTCACTGAAAACTCGATAAAACTATATATATAGGCCTGGGAAGGGATTTATATAATAGGCCCGAAGGCAACTTGTGGTGGATCTTGTTTTCGAAATCATCCTCGAGGGATCTCATCCTCGAGGGGTTATTAATCCGGAAAATATTCGGTTAAATGACCCGAGTTAAGTGGGATCCAATAAAACACCACTTAACCCGTCCTGCAAATAATAACATAAACATACAATAGAAAAGCGTAAAACAAGACGAGTCCTAAACGGACCTGGTAGAAGCTCCAAGCGTGTCATCGCGCCTAGGCGGCGAGCTCCTATTCCGTACCTACATATCAAAACTAAATACTAACGCCCGCTAACTAAATGATGCATCAAACTCAATAACATCACAATCACAATGCAAGCATCCATCAACATAACAATCAGAAAATCATAAAAATTAATTAATCCTAGCTCATCCTATTCATACTAATTTTTATTACGTGTCTGTAACTTATGTTGTGGTCACTTATCGTGCTCTGACTTGATCTACTTCATTAGGTCGCTTACTCTTCACTCACACTTAATCTCATCATGCAACTCATCGTTTCATCCATCATTAAACATTAATCACATCACTAATCATAAATATGAAAATAATTCTACTCATCCTATTCCTACCAATTTTATTGTATTTTTCCTAAGTTACATTACTCGATTATCCTGCTCAATCTACTTACTTCATTAAATCACTTAACCTCCATTCACTATCAATCACATCATAAATCCTAGCATGCTGTGCTAACAATCATTATCAACTTTAAATAATCAAGTCGGAGGTAATTATACCTCACGTCGTCGGCAATCGGCGACGGTTAGGGTTCCGTCGCGCGCCTCGAAGCTCGAATTCGGCGCTCCTCGGCGTCCGAAGCTCGATCGGGCTCCACCGGGTGAGCCCCGCGGAAGATCCGGTGAATTCCGGCGAATTCCAGAAATTCCGATTTCCGGCGGTTTCCCGGCAGTTGCGGGCGGTTTTCCGGCGACTTCCGGTGGTTTTCCGGCGACTATTGCCGGTGGCGTCTACTAGCCGGAAAGGGGTCGTGTTGGGTACCCTCGGAACCGGCTCGACGAGCCCGACTCATCTATGAGGTCGACGTGGTCGGCCGAGGCAGTGGCTCGCCGGAAATTGGCTAAAACAGGGCCGGCGGCGATGGGTCGCTAGATCCGGCCGGCCACGGCGGCGATGGCCTCCGCTCCGGTCGGGGAAGGCTGCTAGGGGGTCGAAGGTGCTGTGGCGACCGATCGATCACGGCGGCGTTGGTCGCCGGCGGCGGAATCGGCGACGGGAGCGCAACGCGGGCGCGGCGTCGCGGCGTGGCTTCCTCGCGTCGCGGCGGCCCGATGGCGGCCGGGCTTGGTCGGGGCAACACGGCAACGTCGTCGCCGGGCTAGGCGGCGACTATCGACGGCCGGGCGGCGCCGGCAGCAGTGGCGGCGGCGCGCGCAAGGGCGGCGTCGGGCGAGGGTTTGGGGAAGAAAGGGAGGGCGCGGATGTGTGTGGTGGCAAAGACGTAAATATTACTTGACTCGTCTCCGACTCGAGTCAAAATAATATTTTAGTCATAAAAAAATTCCAAAAAATTTGGGAAAAATCCTATAAAATCACACAACACAAAAAAATCATAATGATATGCTCTAGAACTATCAACCCACCCAAAATGCCCGTAACGCGTCCTAACGCGGTAAACGGCCTAAAACTAATTCTACGATCCACTATATATAAAAATAAAAAAAATCACTGGCATACTCTCATATATTCTGATAACTCATTCTGTTCTGCTGTGTTCATGACGTTATCATCATATACTTGGGTACGCATGACCCTCATAGCTCATACACGTGACCGGCGTCGGCTCGGTACGCGTGTCCTGAAACTGACTCAGCTCGAAAAATAATGGTCGACCCGACCGGTTCTGAATATAAAACCCTAACTCGAATCGTGGGTTTTACATACAGAGGGCGGCAGAGGTCGGGGAGGGTTGGGGAGGGCGGCAGATGTCAGCGGAGGGCAGGGGAGGTCGGCAAAGGTCGGGGGAGGGTGGGGGACGGCAAGGGAGGGCGGCGGAGGTCGAAGGAGGGCGAGGGAGGGCGGTGGTGACAGATAATTTTGGGAAGTAAGGTTAGGGTTAGTAATTAGGGTATAATTTCGGACTGTCCACAAACGTTGTCCGGGCCCAGCGGACAAGTCGGACATTAACTCAGTCGGACAAGTTTTGTCCAATAAAATTTCGGACAGACACGGACAATAACTTGTCCGATGTCCGTCCGACTGATGCCCAACCTTAGTCGGACATTTGGATCGTGCCACGTGGCAAGATTTGAGCTGTCCACATCTGTCCTAACTTCACCAAGCTATTTTCTAGAGATTTTCCCACAATTTTAATGATTTCCACCATTGCACTGCCGTCACTTCGGCTCACCACCAGCAAGTCTCTGGCTCAGCCTGACCACTGGACCGGCACCACCATGATAGCCTTGAGGTCAGCTATCGAGTTGTACCCCTCACCACCACCGACACTGCCATAGTTTTTGCTAGCAACGATGTTTTTATAGCCGGTTTCTGATGCCACCGCCACCCATTCGAGCCATTTTCTGGCATTGGCAAACCACCTCCGGCCGATCTGACAACCCAGACAGCTTCCCTTCACCGAGATCTTCATTTTGAGACCACTTATAACCAACATCATGGTTGTGATCACCGCTAGTGATACTGCCTCACCCGACATCGATTTTGCCCCTTTCTAGCCATTTTCGGCCACCTAGCAGCTAGACTCCACCAATCGCCACCACCACCATGATCCTTGTTGCCTTGGCCATCGATCCCGACAAGCGACGATCCAAGTCGTGCTACTGTCGTGTTTTTCGCTGACGGGAACCACATGCCCCATTGGACCTGTATACTCGCATTCACGTCCGCCTACCCAACCTAGTTCGCCTAGCCAACAGTCCTATGGTCATGCCCAATCCTGTGTCTGCGTCTAGCTACCCAGCCCAACACTCGTGCTTGACTTGGCAGAGTCAACTCAAGTTGACTTAGTTCACTATTTTCAGTCCAATTTCGGTCATTTTTCGACTGTTTTCGATAATACGAGAACCCCTTTATTAATATATGTGCATATTCATCTTATTTAATATATTTTGATGTTACGAGTGTTTATTTATTTATTCATTATTGTTTATTTCTTTTTATTTCTATGTTTGCTGTATATGATTGATGGTTACGTGATTGTTTGTTATGATTATTGATATATTTACTTATTAATATTCATCTTATTCATGTTTACTAAACTTTATTTATTTATTTATTTATCTATTTATTCGTTGCATGTATGTTATTATTTATTTGTATTTAATTATATATTCCGTATTGGATGACTATGATATTATTATTATTTATGACTAATTAAAATTAACTAAGTGTTTATTTATTTATTTATTAAATGATTATGTATTTATTTATTTAATTATTTACATGTTTACTAACATGAGTATATGTGATATTTACTAGTGTTTAGTAGTGTATTTAAATAATATAATGATATTATTATTTTATGATTAGAGTATTATTATTTTCATGTATTTATTATTTATCTATTTATTCATGAGTATATGTATTTATTTATTTATTATTTCCTTATTATATTTTGATTTGCGTGTTGTATGTTTAGTTATAGGATTATTCACCAGCCTTCTTTATTAGGATGTATTGAAGATGTGACCACACACCACTAGCATGCATCATATAGAGATATTATTATTTTACTTAGCAGTGGGTTGATATATATTTCAGAGTCTGAACTCATCGCAGATAAGACGTCACACTTGGAGCCTAGACCACAGTCTGTTAGGACTCTTCTCACTTTTTATTGTTATACTCTATTGCTGATTTGATTTTCAGATCGCAAAATGTGTTAAGAGGTTGTTTTATTGAACCTCACTTAATACAAGTTATTTAGACATATTTTACTTCTGTGATTAATAACTCTAAAGGATGAAGCCCCTCGAGTCTGATTTCAAAAATAAGATCCTCCATAAGTTGCCTTCGGAGGTATTATATAATTCATTTCTTAAGCCTATATATGATTTTCTCGAGTTTTCCAATGAGATGTGAAACAGAGGAAAACCGATGACCGCGTCTTAAGATAAGATGAGTGTTAGTCAAAGCGGGCTTTAGATTTGGTAAACATCTATTCTATTTCCGAGTGATCCTAACAACTCTACCTTGAGTTCCTCAAATTCGGAGAAGTGTGGTTTTAAAAAGTACTAAAGGCACATGCCTCAAAGTACTCGGCCTCTATAGTCACGGCTAGGAGTGATACGGAGGATTTAGAGGGCTAAAAGAAAGTAAATTGATGTTCTTTCGCAAGGGATAGTTTTTAAAGTTGACAAAATATGAGATGAGTAAAAGGGGTCGCGGTTGCGCAAGGTCCACGGTTCTTAATTAACACCCTTATGAGAGATTTTGTGAAGAAATATATAAATGTTTTCATTTAATAGGAGAGTCAGCTCTCATGTTAATTTGACCATTCTTTATTTTTTGACCAGCAACACTCGTTAGTGATGTTTTTCCTATTATTATATAAGTCTGGTGATCCTGAGTCAGTTTTTGTGGGAGGATAGATAAACGCTACACACACTTGATCTTAGCATAGTTACTTTCTTTTACACTTTTTCTTATATTTGGTGAAAACTTGACGTATATTTCACGATGTCTTTCATTTTCTTAATACTAAGTGGGTTACTTCGATCAATATTATTAATCGAGTCTTATCTTTAAACATAACTCGACTTGATCACGATATTTTCGATCCGATTCTTAGGTGAACCGAAATTGGGGTGTCACATGAGTTCTGGTCACATATGGATCACAAGAATCTTAAAATCCAAATCTGAAAAGTACACCCATTTTATATATTATGTCTTTATCCAATCCGAATTTGTAAAACCCTTGTGAACCAAATCCAACCTAATTGACTAAAAGAATATAAATAATAAAGATTTAATATAAAAATTAAAAAAATGAAAAAATTATTATTTTAAATATTTTAAAAATATAATTTGATAAAATATCATGTCTTCGAATTGGATATGTATCAGATCACCCCTAAATCTATATCCAATTTAAATGTTTTTAAATAAATTATATATTTAAAAAGTTTAAAATTAAATCCGATCTAAAATAATTTCGGATTGGATATAAATAAGTCAAGTTCGCTAATGTCGAAACCCATCTCTAAGCAAAGTAATCCGTAAGGATGGAGGCCTAATATAGTAGTTGGTGGTCGACTATTAGATTTGGCCTGGCCTGGCCACGAGGAGAGTTGATTTCTCTTTAGTGGTTCATATTATGTGTTAATGATAAGTTTATTTTTCCAAAAAAGGTATATTGAGAAATTAATGATTGATTCGAGCATAATAATCTGAAGAATATGACCATTCGTTTTTATATTTTGTTATTCTATTTTCAACGCAATATGACCAAACCTTTTATCATTTTGAAGGACTACAATTGTCCAACGGCGATGCGCATTGCATCCTTGGGCTCGGAACTCCCCACCGACTCATATCACGTGATATCGATCCCGACTTGCCTTGGCCTGCACGTGACCGACACCTTCCACCTATAATCGACGTCGGCCACTAAACTCGTTCGTCAAAACGCGGCAAAGGCGTCGACGGCGGCCGGCGAACGGCGACGGGAAGCGATGCAATCTTGTTTCGCGTGCTTTGGCGGCGGCACCTCCGCCAAGGAGAGGCGGAGGGAGGAGGACGCTCGAGCCTCCGCCGAGGCCCGCGCCAACGCCGCAGAAGCCGCCCAGAGAAGGTCGTCTCATCGTCTTCCTTTTTTTGTCGTTGCGATCGGCAGCATATGCGTTGACAGGGAAAATTTATTGATTTGTACTGAATTTCAGATTGGATTGAGATGTGGGCTTTTGGGGATGAAATTCAGATGAATTGGTTTTTACATTGAAACAATGGGTTTTATTTTACTTTTATGTATTGACAACTGTTGCTTATACCGAGCTGGTGGTTCTGTTTTGTGATTATATATATGTAGCTGTACTTTTGGATTGGTTGGTAGGGTGTGCACCGGTGATTTGCCAATACCTCTATAGCACAGGAAGAACTTCAACTGTGAGAAATTCGGGAAAGGCGTTGGGCATTTCGCAGAAAGAAGTTGTTGCCGCTTGATTAGGTGGTGCTGTGAATCAATTTTTGTTCTTTGATGGGTCCGTTGTTGTTTGGAATTTCACCTCATTTGCTGGGTAGGACTAAATTCGTTCTGTTTTTGTTGCTGCGTCTTCTTAAAGGAAAATGACTGTCTGAGTTGAATCTTTTGATTGCAGAAATTAAACGGCACAGTCGAATTAGGTGCCACACTGTGTGTATACTGTGCAGAAGATTGAGCTATACTATAGCATTTGCTTTGCGTTTCCCTTTTCGTTTTTTATTTTTGTGTTGTGAATTATTATAAGTTGATGCCTTTCGTAAAAGAGTAAAGGGACCAAATTTCGAAGGGAAGATGGTAGCATAATCCTGAGTTTTTTTCTTATTATTCTTCTTATTTTTTAAACCGTGCATACGGTCTCTCTAACGCTCCTTCATTGGCTTTTAAATGGGAGCTTCATCGCTAATACATGTTAGACTCAATTGCTAAATAACATGATTTTTCGTTTCCTTCTCTGTGTTCTAACAATCAAATTGCTTGCAGGCAAGAGCAGTTTGAGAAGTCTGCCGCAGGAAGGGCTGCCCGCGCACAATTAGCAGCAGCTGCAAAAAAATATAATGCGCCTGACAGGGGCGAACCTGTTCTCAAGGTCTTTATGATAAAACACAGATGATCGATGATAGATGGCTAGTTGTACTTATTTTCTTTTTTGGTAGTAAAAGCACCTTACTGAATCAGATATCAACTTGAATGCAGTGGCAAATTGGATGAGGATAAAGAACTTCATTTCAGCTACTTCTATCGCAAGTATTCGTCACCTTCCTCTTCTCTTCTTGTATTGGAATATGTGATATAATAATGCTCTTCATGCTTTCGCATTGGTTTACTTCTAAATGGTTTATGACATACCGTTGACCTTGTATCCTCCTGTTGGGCTAGACGGCTGGTGGCGAAAGTTTGCACAGAGATGCTGTGTGTAAAGAGAGATTGCTTGCCCCATGTAAATTAAGATTATGGTGGTATTTCCTCCCTAAGCTATTAAGAGTTATTTGAGCTACATTTTCAGTGAACCTATGACGATTTTTGCGAATCCATATTTTTCAGATTAGGAGGTTAGACATATATTGTCAGATTATTCAAGCATTGCTTCTGCCGAACTATATATTTTTAGTTCCGACCTTCAAATGTGCCCGTCTTGGGGGTTATATGACGATAAACTTCAGTTGCAAAATCAGGTCTATAGAATAATTGACGGGAAGTTGCAGTTAAAGTCACTGCAGGGCTTTGTATCCAACAGAAGAAAACGACCCTTGGCATATAACATTTTTAATATTACCAAAATGTAAAGCAACATTTATTCAATAATCTGCCCATATGAATATGAATAACAGTTAATATGCATTGACTTGTCTATATTTACATTAACATACGTGACAAAAGTGCACCCAATCACGGTGCTCTTGCAATGAAGAACTCTGGTTATTCCGTGCTTTCACGTTTATGATGAAAGGCCGAGAGCTTAACTCAGATTCTAGGTGGTTTACAGTCGGGGATACAAAAATTTCGTTTCCATGCTCGGCAAAACCCTGGAAAATCCACAAGCTGGAATACTCCACTATCAAATAAGCTTTTTACAACTTACACTACTAAGGAACAGAGGAATTAGGCTGCTCAAAACTGTGCGTCAGATTTTGTTGAAGGTGATGCTGGAAATTCCATTAATGTGGTGTCTTGCTCCACCTCTTGCGCCATGTTTCCAGTATCTCTGAGGCTGAAAGTGGCGCAGAAGCAGAAGAATCATCATTGTCAACAGTAAATGAATCCCAAATTGTCTCCACCACTGCATCATCTGAAAGGTCATTTGATATAAATCCAAAATCACTCCTCATAAGCGAGACCACTTGTTAAACAGATCTCACCAAAACTGTAACCATCTTCACCATCATCGGTTCTGTCATGATGACAGTCTGGAAAGATGTCCAGCTGGGGAATAGTTTCTTCACCCAGAACTCCGCCTGCATCATACTCTGCATTCTCAACCTTATCTGTGGACCGAGGATCATGAGTTGTCTCCACAAAGACTCTCCAGCGATTTTACGAAATTTACTACAGTGGTTCCTCTATCAAGATTTCACTGACCCGAGTGCTGCCTAGCAGCTCCTGCAATTCCTCTATGCCGATTCGTTCTTGGTTTTTTGAAAATAGGGCAAGCCATTGTTTTTCGCTGATTCGCAGGGAAGCATGACCCACGCAATTTACAATCGTAACAACTCTGTAATAATTATGGCGGGCTACATTTTGGCAGAGCATTTCAAAGAAACTTGATAAATGAGGGATTTCTCCTGCTTCCAAGATCATATCAAATGCATGCTCTAAAAGATGCCACTGGAAAAAAAATAAAAAAAAGAATAAAAAAAATGAAAAAAAAGAGCATTCGATAAGCTGATTCATTCCAAAAAAAGCAAGTCGTACTAGCACAAACAAGACAAGAGCCATTGACTTCTGTGTTGCATCTGCTTCATACCCAGGTTTCACATAAAAATGGCGTATGGAGCCTACTGACTAACTAAGAGAATTGCCTCATTTCTGCAATAAATAACAAAATGAAGACGGGAAAGCAGTGAACCTTTCCTGCTTTTGACGCTTCTATAAGGGACCAAGCACGTTTTTTGTGATCAAATTCATATCCGGAAGCAATCATCTCCCTGTATACATGCTCAAAATAGTGCCACTGGTAAGCAGAGGCTGAGAAAGAATCAGGAGATAGACAAGTTCCATCGCTACCAACAATATTTCTTGACTCTTCAAATAGGGCTTTAGCCCGTGCAAACATATCATTTCGACCATATGCTTTTAGCATTGCATTTATGGTTCCAATATTTGGAATACAGAAACCTTTCATGCCTTCAAACACAGAGATGGCATGGTCCAAATGTTTGCCGTCCAGGCATGATTGGATCATGCCAGTAAATGCCACTTCCAATGGTTTTCCAAGAGGAAGATTTATAAGCTTCTCTACCTACATCAAATTTATAAGAAAAAGCATCTCATGAATGTAACGAGCAAAAGAAAACAACAAAAAATTAATCAGAACCATGATCATTTGTTTCCGGTGCAATTCTTTTGTAAGTCACCTGCTGGATTGCCTCTTTCCATCTTCCATAAAAGCAGAGGCAACAAGCTAGTTCATAGTATACACTAGCTGTTCCAGTGATTCCTCTTCGCTCCATATCTCTGACTGCCTCAACTGCATCATGGACCTTACCTTGTTCCCAAAATGTCCTCACAAGAACTGCAGGAAAAAAGAATGAAAAATAAATGAGGAATGATTTTTATTTCTTTCTTCTTTTTTTTGTTTTGCTTTGTTTATTTACTTTTTGCATTACCTTTATAAGTCAGGGCATTTGGAGGAAACCCACCTTTATTCAGCTTCTTAAAAAATATGTGTACAAGGTCATGTTTTCCCGATTTTATCATTGCCTTCCAACAAACAGCTCCAGTAAGAGTTAAGCCCATGACATAAATATAAAATGAGGCACTATAATGCAGGTGAAACATCATCAGCATCATCTAGGCTGTGCTACAAATAATCGGGGTTGGGATATGGATTGATTATTCTTACAAGTTGGCTATTAATGTTATCTGAATAACACTGCCAACTCGTCATGACAAAAAAGCGGTAAATTTTCTGTCCAGAATTTTGATATTTCATAAGTACAAAACAGGCTCTTGCTTCGTCTGAATGCAGCCAATCTTATTGGTTTAGGAAATCAAAGGTAAAGTAATCTAACCTTAAAGAACATGAGTAAAGTCCATATCTGGAGATTGGTTCAATGGATTTGCATTCTCAAAATACAAGTGACCCTTGAAAAAAATAACATCTTACAACAATGACAGTTCAACATCACAGGCTTATCTCCATAGCAAGGCCATAAGTTGCTGCTGTTGGTTTAATACCATTTTTATCATCTGCTCAAAGGCCCAAAACACACCTTTCCACTGCTTGGATGAGACGCATGCGTTGAGAACCTAACAGCCGAAGCAAGTAGATAAATAAATTTAAGGCATTTTGATCAAATGGACGATGTAAAACCATACTACAAATAATGACCATTACAGAATTGAGAACGACAATATCAGGTTCCAAGCATAGGTCTCCTTTTTCGTGGCTTCTGCCTCATGACTTCCATCACATTCAGCAGTTCTCTCAGAAGACCAGCTTGGCCAAGAGTAGCAGCAATATTACCGTAGGCAGGCAAATCAGTATAAATGTGATTATCTTCCTGCAAGACTCAACTGTCAAACCGTCTCAGAAAACGTGCTTGAACAAGGTTAATTACCGTTGCTGTTTTTAAAGCGTATAAATTTAACAAGAGCAGCTTGCTAAAAACCTGAGCATATTTCAAATTATTAGCTGGATTTCATATGTGTGATCTGAAGCCATATAGCGCGCTATGAGGGCTTCTAGATAAAAAGATAATCAGTTGTAAACAATCTAGAATCGAATCGAATCAAGAGTAGTCCCTACCCGCATCATGTGAAGAATGCGGAGAGCTTCTTTCGGCCTTCTTGCATCACCAAGAACAGCTAAAAGCTTCGTGTACACAAACGTAGATGAAAAGAAAAAAGAACACCAAATAGTGAGATACCAGCAATAAAACTCCAAAATTATAGAATGGCACCCATAATTCCCGAAAACATCAAATTGAAAAGAGCAAAAATTACCTGCTCTGATGGTTCCTGTAGTTCTTCAACCTGTAGACCCACTCCACCACTGACAGCGCATGCCTCCAGTGACCACGAGCTCCAAGCTCTTCAACGATTTTGAGAAGATTGCGCTCAGCAACTTGTATTCCTGGATGGTTCATCAGCCTAGAGAACTTCCAATCTCTCAAACTAAGGTTTCGTAGCAATCAGCCTGTCACAGTTATTAACAGCAGCTAATGCAAAATAAGCAGATAGTAAAGACCATAACAGTATATACTCTCGACCAAATTCTTCAAGAAAGAGTTTTGCAAAATTTCTAAGCTACTCGACCATAACAGTTATTATCGGTGATTGAACCAAAATGGGACATACGGCGATTTTGGTCGAGTTTTGCAGAATTACTATGTCTACAATTAGTTTACATTTTCTTCACATTTTTTAAATTTCATGTCTGACATAAGAATAGATGAGCAGTTCTAAGATTTGATTGAGTACGTAAGTTACCCAACAAAACAACATGTACAAATAATTCAAGACAGCCAAATTAATAATGAAATTAGGAGTTTTACATGAATCAGAAAATATAAATTAAATGTATGGACATAGGAATTAACCAATTCAAGCAGTAGGGTTGAAGATTGTCAATAATCCGTCATGTACAGAGAATCAAGAGATTCATCGTTTGTGCCATTTTGGTTCAATTCAAGATATGGATAAACCACAATGTTATATTCACTTTGATCCATTTGTTGTTGAAAGAAAAATTGCTGAAAGAAATATGCAGTCACAATGTCATACAACAGCTAGGCAAACCTTATATGTCACTATGCTGATCATCCAGTTCTTAGCATCTGGGCGTTTCTTAAATGCTAAGGTTTCACAAACAGGGCTTCTAATAGAACGAAATGAAAGCCATATAGAGCAGGATAAGCATATAAGAATCACAGTGAAGTCATACAGAAAAAGATCTAAGAGACTGGGAAAGCATATAAGAACCACAATAAAGCACATATGAGACGGGAAAATATGACACAAGAAATTATTGAAAACATGGCAACTAAACATATATTTGACAAAAAAATGGAGAAGGGAACAAATCCGGGGGCTTCTCTGCGGGCGGCCTCTCTTTGCGCACTAATGATTGGGATGCAAAGTTTGATGACAGTGACCAGGTTGAGGATGTCGAATCTGCTCTCAAGGAAGCTCTTTCTCTTAATTACGAGGTATGCTTTATCATTCACTTAATAATGTTGATCAATTTTTCTCTTTGAATCCATTCCTACTTATTTAGAACTTTCATTTTATCAAGCATGATTGAATGAATGATCGGTGGGATTTCAGGAAGCTCGGGCATTGTTGGGACGGCTGGAGTACCAAAGAGGTAATTTTGATGCTGCAGTTCATGTGTTCCAAGGAATAAATGTTCAGAGTTTAGCACCTAAGATGACTGCTGCTATCGAGGAAAGAACTAGGCAAAAGAGAGGGCGAAGTAAAGGGGAGATTACTGCAGTTCCAGTTATGTCCATGCACTCAGTGAGTTTGCTTCTGGAAGCAACCCTGTTGAAGGCTAAATCATTGAAGGAACTTAATCGTCCAAGAGGTAGTGCAATGTAATTGTCCGTTACAACTTTATTGGCAATTTTCAGTTTTGTTCTTTGAAAATAAATGGTTTTATCATACATGCGTCATATATATCTTGAATAAGCTTTTCATTTGTATAAATTTTTTTGACTGGCTACTCACCACAGAGACACTCTATATGTAAATGTGAGGCATTGAACATGAACTGACATGTAGAACTTTTTACTGATAAGATTATTATTTTTAGGGTTTTAGTTGTGCTGCATTTTGATTTAGATAACATCCAGTCATATCTGATATGAAGTATTTGAATTTGGTATAACCAGAGGCTGCTGGGGAATGTGGAACTGTAGTCGACATAGTTGAAGCAGCACTGCCAGGTGGTTTGCATCATGGGTTATTTCATGATTGTAAAATGCAAGAAATGTTTCATAAGGCATTAGATTTGCAGCCAAGGCTATGGAAGCAAGCTGGTTTATTTGAAGAGGCAATTAGTTCGTATCGGAAAGCTCTTATCAGGAATTGGAATTTGGACTCTCAGTGTTTAGCTAACATCCAAAAAGACCTTGCTGAGCTGCAAGTTGGGGACACTGCCAATCCTAGGAATAGCATGGAAGAAGCAGTCCTTTTACTGTTGATACTCACGAGGAAATGACATTTAATGAAATACCATGGGATCCTGAGATCATGAATCATCTTGGTTTAGCATTATCGGTGATTGAGCAGTATGACATTTTAGCAGACCACATTGAGCAGCTACTTCCTGGTGTTTATAATAGAGAAGAAAGGCTGGTACCTTCTTGCCCTGTGCTATTGTTCCATGGGAAAAAATGATGCTGCTATCAACCTTTTGAAAAAGGGATTGTCTTCCTCTTATCAAAAAAATGGATCCCATTTTCATTCTCTTCTCTTAGGTTCCAAATTATTTTCTCAAAGTAGGAAGCATGCTCTTGAAGGGATCGACTTTGCACAAAAGGCAATGTGTTCTCCAGAACGCAATCTTGTGAGTCATTTTAGAGACTCTTTGCACCACTTCATTGGAATTTTCTACGGATGTTGTTCTAGATCATCTTCATCCGACTCGGAGAGGCTTCATTTTGAAGGAGAATGCTTGAAGTCACTGGGCAATGCATTGATCATTAATAAACATGATCCTGAAATCTTTTTTAGCGTAGGCATGGAGAATCTGGTCTAGAGAAACCATAACACAGCACTGGAAAATGCCAAAAAACATATGGAAATGGTAGGTGCTGTTTCCATGAAAGGTTGGAAGCTACTGGCTACTATAAAGTCTACAGTCATTTAATGATGCTGAAGGGATAGTTGATCTTGGGCTTAGTGAGTGTGGAAAGAGAGATCAACTCAACCTCTTGAGGTTAAAAGGGGTTCTGCAGGCAGCTCTAGAGCAGTTTAAGCTTGCTATAGACACTTACAGAGTATTGCTTTCGGCAATTCATTCCCAAAAGATTGAACGAAATATGCACCCTTCGTGTTTGTTCCATCTCTGGCATTTGCTTGATGTGATGCATGCTCTTACTGTTATTAGTCTTTTTGATTACTAGGGGCTAATGAGTGAGGATCTCGGGGTGGAAGCTTGGCAAGATTTGACTAGTATTTATACAAAATTTAGATCTCTGGAAGATGCAAAAACTTGTTTGGAAAAGGCAAAATCACTTCGATTATATTCTGCAAGGACTTGGCACCTAGCAGGTATCCTATCAGTTCCATGTTACTGTAAATATTAGTCTCGAGGATAACTTTTTAAACCTTAATGCATGATGCTCCTCATACGTACCTATGCCCACAAAAATCTCTAATCTAGTTTGTGAAGTTCTGTTAATAAAGTACATTTTTTTTATGCTGGTTAAATTATGCTATATATTGTAATCTTGCCAATAATCTTTCATCTCAAACCAATCCAACCAAAGAACAAATAGTTTGAAACTGAGACATTGTTTTTCTTCTAGGTAAATTGCTTGAAACCCAATGGCTCGAAAGAGAAGCCTTGGGCGCTTACTTCGCTTCCCTATCAATAGAACTAGATTATGTTTCCGGCATGGTTTCTGCTGCCGAACTGCATATGAAATGCAGCAGCAGCCTATCCCTGACGGTTGCCAGGAGCCTCATGATGAATGCTTTGCAGCTAGACCCACGAAGCCATTATGCTTGGATAAGTCTTGGTTTAGTGTCAAGGAGAGAAGGGTTGTTGCAACAAGCCGCAGACTGCTTTCAAGCAGCATATGAACTAAAGCAGTCCTGCCCTGTACAAGGCCTCTCTGATGAGCTTGAATATCTCTACTCAAATGAATAATTGGTGGCAATTCTGTAGCTCACATGTGATGCATCACTACAAACTCTCAGATATTGAATGCTGATCAACCACGTCCAGAACGTACATAATATAAATATATATAAGTATTGCTTGAGTCTATGAAATGTTAGTCATTATCCGTTTTAGTCATCTCTGTTATCAGTGGGTGCCAGGGCAGCTATCTATCTTTTGTTTCGGTACTGGTCAATTGACAAATATTGACAGACTCGGGTGATGACTTAAGAAAAAACTCAAGTGCGGACTGAAAATAATAATAATAAATCACGTCGAGTGCATACCGAAAAAGAATCATCAACGCAAGGATTGTAGGGAAATTTTGTCGGATAAAAATGGATCCATAGTACGGACGGAAATTTTACGATTAACCTCTGAAGTTCTGTCACGCTCACTATCTGAATAATGGCATAATTATATCATGCACTTCTGCAATGGTTACAATTATTATTTAAATCGGAATAGGTTCAATTAAATTGGTATAAATCAATTTAATTAAATCAATTTAAATTAGTTTTATTTAAAATTTTTAATTTAATTAAAATTAATAAATTATTAATATATAATATTTCATTTTAATGTAATTTTTATATTATAATGAGTATTATATTTTATATTATTTTTTATTTTTTTAAATTTTTTTAAAATTATTTAAAATTAATAATTATATTTCACTCGAATCGAAACTACGTCAACTTTTAAGTACAAAATACCTTATATTTCATCTCTCCCTCTCCCCTAGTTCCCTCCCCGATGACCACCCTCTCCCCTAGTTCCCTCCCCGATGACCACCACCACTCTGATGTTCTTTCACGCCCACTATCCGAATAGTGGCATAATTATGCCATTCACTTTTCACCCATCTTAAGAAGGGAAACTACAAGGTCGGAAAATGGGAAAAGATTTTAAAAACAGATTTACATTTACATAATAATATAAGTTTAGATGACGTTTCAGTGGAACCAAATACCGTTTCGTCGGAGGGGAAACTCCTTCAGTTTCTATCATTGTTCAGTAAGGTCAATGCGAAAGAGCAAATAGCAACAATCTTCAAAATATTTCTGTGACGTACAGCGTAAAATTACTACGAGGATGGGAAACATGATATTTTCTGTTCATTTTTATGCCGCCGTGATGAGCAAACTCAAATTCAAAGATCCGCACCAACAAGTGCTCAGAACAGGTTTAAAAGGTAAAAACACTCGCTCAATCATTTCATAAAGTAGCCTTAAGAGGAATTCTCCACTACAAAATCACATAGCAAAACTAGGTATCAAAAGACTTCAAGACAAAAAATGACAGGCAAGTAATTACTGCTATGATTAGGGTTATCCCATTTGCCAAAATGCAAACCTAAATAGCTCCCTGTAGAGTATATTTACGCACCAACAACTTCGGTCTCTTCCATGGTTGCGTCCTCTGCAGGTCTATCAACCTTCACCCCAACATCCTCACTATAATCACCATGGACCTACAAATAAACAAAGATATTCAAAGAAATTAAGGACAGTGTTTTCAAATGCTTAAAATAGTTTCATGCACTTCAACGGTGTCTGAATAATGAAAATAGTAACAACCTCCATTAACTTTCCCAGATCAAATTTTGGGGCCTTCAAGATCTTGACTTTGCGGATGAACACATTCTGGAGCGGGTAGATGCTTGTAGTTGCTTTTTCAATCTCTTTGCCAATGACCTCGGGAATGAATTTATTCACCAGCTCTTTCAGGTCACAAGACATTGCTTGATTAACCATTATCTCCCTCATCTTCTGGCGAATCTGAGAAATGAAAAGAGTCGACATATTTATGGCCCCAAATTTGAGGGCATAAAAGCATGCTCATTATCACAATAAACACACACACCCACCCACCTGACGGATCTGGCTAGACTGAGCATAACATGTGCGTTTGACCTGGTTAGGACGTCTTTTGGTAAACCCAATGCAGAACATTCTAAGAGTATAATTGTCTGTGGTTTTCACATCAACATGAGCCTCAATCAAGGTTTGCCATTTGCGAACTAAGGACCTCAGTTTGTCTGTGGTGAAATTCATGCCCTGAAAGACAATGAAATTGACTAATTATAGATACGAAAAATACAATTGCAATTATAACAATGTAAACAGGCACTCACCCAAAAGTTAGTGAGCACATTTTTTCCCTGAACATCCTCAGCACGGAGGCGGATCTTCCTGTATGCCTGGTCTTCGTCACTCTGAAGGTCAGCCAAGGAGATCTCAAAGACACGGTGCTTGAGGCCCTCGGATGCTATCTGAGTGCAAAATCAAAAGTAAGAGTACAATAAATCGAAATAAGGATCAAAGGCAAAAAGAAATCAGCATACATAGAAAACCTCTTTGATGCTCTGATGTTTGGGCTCAATGAAATAATTGAATTAAATGTAAATAAATGCAAATATATTCATACAAAAAATGCTCAAGAGGTCAAGTATGCTTATAAAGTAGATAAACCATAGACATATTTTACAACAGCATGACACATTTTGCAGCAACACGACAAATTTGATCAAAATGATGAAGCTTCTTCAGCACATAAAGTAGATTGGCACATAAAGATGCTTCAATAATAATTGATTTTTTTCCTTATTATTTTAAGTTACTTCCCCTATACTTTCAATTAATTTTTAATTGCATTCAAAAGAACATGATTTTTTATAAATTCAATGACTACTTAAATACCCGTGCAATAGTGAAACTTAAACTCCTATCCCCACAATTTGCTCATTCCTAATTACCAAGTTTCAATTCGGATATTTATCGCAAATTTGCGAATAAACAATAATTGCAAGCAATGATTAACAGAGCGACACTAAACTACAGAAATAAACGAAGCATCCAAACCACAACTGCACCAATAAGCAAACAAAAGAAGCATAACGAGAAGTCATTACACCCACAGGTGTACGAAGTTTCAGATACTGATTTTCCGGTGAGCCCCTCTACCAAGCAGCTAGATGCTCCATCATTGTCATAGACGCAAAGCTCATAAATGTTTTTAAAAAAATACAGCAAAAGCTGATACCTTGGTACCCTGGGTCCTGGTAACAAGAGTTTTCCCCACGGTGCGCACGGTAAACATGGATGGAGCCTTGATATCATACCAGTCCTTCTTGGCAAACGGATCCGTGCTGCCACAATCACAAACCAGCCATACAAATCAGATAATCACACCAGCCAAAATGGGCATCGACAATCAACCATCCCGTTTACACGATTCAATAACGCCCAATAACAATTCACACTATACAAAAGATTCAACAAAAAAAACGGAAGGAAATTCGAAATGCTTACGCCTTCTTCTTGCCGCCCTTCTTCCCCTTGGAAATCCTCTTGTTCTTCCTGCAGAAAAAAACGCGGAAAGAAACCAGCTTTGAAGACGGAATGAAAAACGGAGAGTGCCAGGATGGAGAGGCGAGTGAGGAGAACAAACCCGACGGCCATGGCTGACGGAGCAGTCGGCTGGTAGAGCTCGGCCGGCGGGGGGTATGGAGCAAGAGGCGGAGAGGGCGGTCAAGTATGGTTTGGCGGCGTTTTATCTACAGCCATAGCCAGTGCTTGGGAAACCCTAGCTCCAACATGCGGGTTGCCTTCGGGTCCCCTGAGTTGGATAGTCCGACCCGACCCGGTTCTTATGCGGCTGTCTTCTATTTATATATTTTTTTTGCAAAAAACTGTCTACATTTATTAGAGGATTTTCGTTGCATGCACGGCCGTACTCAAATCTACTCAATTTGAAAAAAAAACAGTGCTACAAAATGTCATTACTTTATATAAATATAATTTTGTTTTCAAAGTAGCTGATTAAGGGTGGCTTAAGAAGGTTTTTTGTGTGAACAAAAATCGGTTTACAGATCATTATCAAAAAAGTTTCTAATTAATCTAACATCTGTAATCCAATTAAAGAAAATTAAAAAACTAGAGAATTGAGCAAGCAAGTTACCTTGTTAAGATTGATATAAAAAAATTTTACCATAAAAGAGCGAAATTTTGTTTATATTAACAGACAATAAGGAAAATGAAGCCTAATTACAAAAAAAATGAGAAAAATACAAATTATTTAAAATATAATAAACATTAAATTACACACTTTTTTTAATAAAAAATAATTAGGGGAGGTATGTCATCGGTAAGGATGTAAATGAGCCGAGTTGAGCCGAGTAGGGTTGTTTTTTAATATGACGTGATTTTTGACAAGCATGGTGAGTTTGTTTGAAAGTTTGATGAGTTTTGATATATTATGGGTCGAGACGAGCTCGTAAAAATTCATAGTGTTTGAGCTGGGCTTGTAATTAGGCTCTATGTTTTTGAGCTGAGCTTGAGAGTGAATGTTTGTGCTTGATTCGTGTTCTATTTATATAAGATCCAAAAAAATTCCAACATTATATAAGTTTAATGTAACCTCATTAGCATTGACGAGCTAAGTATTTTTTCAAGTTTGAATACATCGAATTTGAGTTTTGAGCTAAGTCGAGCCGAATACTCTATAGTTCAAGCTTTATTCGTTATTAAACGAACTACCTATTTTGAGCCAAGTATTTTTTCAAACACAAAATTAAATAGAACAAGTTCAAGCCAAATATAAAATATTTACGAACAAGTTTAGCTTGTTTACACCCCTAGTTATCGGTGGTATCATATAAGTCCGAGGTAGCCACCTTCAGCCTTGGGGCCAGATCGAAGATCCTTTCTTGCCTGGGGCGGTTAAATCTGGCCACCCTTGGCCTAGGGAAGCCAGCCTTGGCCTTCGGCCAGTCGCCGCCTCAAAAATAATTTTTAAACTAAAAAAGTGTTTTCTCATTATAAAAAGAACCTCGTTTTTAATGATTAGTTTTGATTTTCTCCCCTAAGTAATTCAAAAAATTCATCTCTAACTCTTACTCTTAATGTAATACTATGATGAAAAACTTTCACGTGTGAATCGCCCCGCATATTTAAAGTACGGTGCATCATCATTTCTAGTTATTATTAGTATCAATTTTTTCTCAATCTGTCCAACCATTTCTTCTTCCCCATGCCAAGTCTTCCTCTGCATCTCATTCTGTATTTTTCTATTAGTTCCTTTTCCACAACCAAAATCTACGGGAGTGTTTAAATGAAGCATCCACGTCACAATTACGCCAATAAGCAAACCAAAGAAGCATAGCAATACCACATGTGTACGAAGTTTTAGAAACAAATTTAACTGCCCTCGGTCAGAAGCGGTCATGGATCTGGCCCCAACGCCAAGGGTGGCCACCTTGGACTTATATGGCAGTAAGTCTGGCCCACCCATAGTCATGGTGGCGTGAATCGGAATTAAAATCTGAATCGGTTTTTGAGGGAGTCGGAATCGGAATCGGAATCGGTCTGAATCGGCCAAGAATCGGTTCAGTTGAATCGGTCCAAATTAATTTAATCGATCATATATAATAATTTGACAATTTATAATATAAATATATTAAAATTGGGTATTGATGTTATTTTAATATTATTCTGTGTATTATAGTTTCTGATATTTTTAAATATTTTTTAAGATTTTTTTTAAATTATTTAGAATTAATTATTATTTTTGACTCGAGTTAGACTCGAGTCAACTATTAATTACGAGAATGCCACTCTTTACCTCTCCGCCGCCGCCGGCCCGGTCGGCGGCGAGTCTCGAGGCGACGATGTCGGAGGATGTCGCCAGCCCGATCGGACGAATAGTCAGCGGCCCGCAGCCAGCGGCGAGGCGGCCCCGGAGCGGCGGCGAGTCGACGGCGAGTCGCGGCGATTCGTGCGTCACAGCCCGATTCGGTCCGGCCACACTTCGGCGGCGAGGTCGGTAGCCCGTTCGGCAGCGAGCCCAGAGTCGGGGAGCACGGCGGAGGGCGGAAACGGGGCGGCGGCGGCGTGGGGGGAGCGGGTTTGATTTTAGGTTTTTAAAATCCAAATTACCATTTTACCCATGCTTAAATAATTTAATAAAAATCATACCTAGGGTATTTTAGTAATTTTATTAAAAAAACCGATTCCGAGTTAAATCGGTCGGAATCGGCATCGCGCCGATCCGATTTAAATCGGCCGATTCCGCACGGAATCGGCCGATTCGTGCAACAGTGCCCATAGCATACTCCTATAATTATTTTTATTAAAAGAATTGTGTAATTTAATTTTTATGGTATTTTAAATAATTTATATTTTTTTCGTTTTTTTTGTAATGAGGCTTCATTTCCCTATTGTCCGTTAATATAAACATATTTTCTCTCCTTTACGGTAAAAAACTTTTCTATTAATCTTAACAAGGTGACTTTGCTTGCTCAATTCTCTAGTTTGTTTTATTTTCATTAATTGGATTACAGATGTTAGATTAATTAGAAACTTTTTTGATAATGATGTGTAAACCCATTTTTTTGTTCACACAAAAAACCTTCTTAAGCCACCCTTAATCAGCTACTTTGAACACAAAAATATATTTGTATAAAGTAATGACATTTTGTAGCACTGTTTTTCTTTTTCCAAATTGCGTAGATTTGAGTATGGCCGTGCATGCAACGAAAATCCTCTAATAAATGTAGATAATTTTTTTGAAAAATAAATAAATGAATAAAAAACAGCCGCATAAGAACCGGGTCGGGTCGGACTATCCAACTCAGGGGACCCGAAGGCAACCCTCATGTTGGAGCTAGGGTTTCCCCAGCAATGGCTATGGCTGTCGACAAAACGCCGCCAAACCATACTTGACCGCCCTCTCCGCCTCTTTCTCCATACCCCCCGCCGGCAGAGCTCTACAAGCCGACTGCTCCGTCAGCCATGGCCGTCGGGTTTGTTCTCCTCACTCGCCTCTCCATCCTGGCACTCTCCGTTTTTCATTCCGTTTTCAAAGCTGGTTTCTTTCCGTGTTTTTTTCTGCAGGAAGAACAAGAGGATTTCCAAGGGGAAGAAGGGCGGCAAGAAGAAGGCGTAAGCATTTCGAATATCCTTCCGTTTTTTTTGTTGAATCTTTTGTATAGTGTGAATTGTTATTGGGCGTTATTGAATCGTGTAAACGGGATGGTTGATTGTCGATGCCCATTTTGGCTGGTGTGATTATCTGATTTGTATGGCTGGTTTGTGATTGTGGCAGCACGGATCCGTTTGCCAAGAAGGACTGGTATGATATCAAGGCTCCATCCATGTTTACCGTGCGCACCGTGGGGAAAACTCTTGTTACCAGGACCCAGGGTACCAAGGTATCAGCTTTTGCTGTATTTTTTTTAAAAACATTTATGAGCTTTGCGTCTATGACAATGATGGAGCATCTAGCTGCTTGGTAGTGGGGCTCACCGGAAAATCAGTATCTGAAACTTCGTACACCTGTGGGTGTAATGACTTCTCGTTATGCTTCTTTTGTTTGCTTATTGGTGCAGTTGTGGTTTGGATGCTTCGTTTATTTCTGTAGTTTAGTGTCACTCTGTTAATCATTGCTTGCAATTATTGTTTATTTGCAAATTTGTGATAAATATCCGAATTGAAACTTGGTAATTAGGAATGAGCAAATTGTGGGGATAGGAGTTTAAGTTTCACTATTACATGCGTATTTAAGTACTCGTTGAATTTATAAAAAATCATGTTCTTTTGAATGCAATTAAAAATTAATCGAAAGTATAGGGGAAGTAACTTAAAATAATGACAAAAATCAATTATTATTGAAGCATCTTTATGTGCCAATCTACTTTTATGTGCTGAAGAAGCTTCATCATTTTGATCAAATTTGTCGTGTTGCTGCAAAATGTGTCATGCTGTTGTAAAATATGTCTATGGTCTATCTACTTTATAAGCATACCTTGACCTCTTGAGCATTTTTTGTATGAATATATTTACATTTAATTCAATTATTTCATTGAGCCCAAACATCAGAGCATCAAAGAGGTTTTCTATGTATGCTGATTTCTTTTTGCCTTTGATCCTTATTTCGATTTATTGTACTCTTACTTTTGATTTTGCACTCAGATAGCATCCGAGGGCCTCAAGCACCGTGTCTTTGAGATCTCCTTGGCTGACCTTCAGAGTGACGAAGACCAGGCATACAGGAAGATCCGCCTCCGTGCTGAGGATGTTCAGGGAAAAAATGTGCTCACTAACTTTTGGGTGAGTGCCTGTTTACATTGTTATAATTGCAATTGTATTTTTCGTATCTATAATTAGTCAATTTCATTGTCTTTCAGGGCATGAATTTCACCACAGACAAACTGAGGTCCTTAGTTCGCAAATGGCAAACCTTGATTGAGGCTCATGTTGATGTGAAAACCACAGACAATTATACTCTTAGAATGTTCTGCATTGGGTTTACCAAAAGACGTCCTAACCAGGTCAAACGCACATGTTATGCTCAGTCTAGCCAGATCCGTCAGGTGGGTGGGTGTGTGTGTTTATTGTGATAATGAGCATGCTTTTATGCCCTCAAATTTGGGGCCATAAATATGTCGACTCTTTTCATTTCTCAGATTCGCCAGAAGATGAGGGAGATAATGGTTAATCAAGCAATGTCTTGTGACCTGAAAGAGCTGGTGAATAAATTCATTCCCGAGGTCATTGGCAAAGAGATTGAAAAAGCAACTACAAGCATCTACCCGCTCCAGAATGTGTTCATCCGCAAAGTCAAGATCTTGAAGGCCCCAAAATTTGATCTGGGAAAGTTAATGGAGGTTGTTACTATTTTCATTATTCAGACACCGTTGAAGTGAATGAAACTATTTTAAACATTTGAAAACACTGTCCTTAATTTCTTTGAATATCTTTGTTTATTTGTAGGTCCATGGTGATTATAGTGAGGATGTTGGGGTGAAGGTTGATAGACCTGCAGAGGACGCAACCATGGAAGAGACCGAAGTTGTTGGTGCGTAAATATACTCTACAGGGAGCTATTTAGGTTTGCATTTTGGCAAATGGGATAACCCTAATCATAGCAGTAATTACTTGCCTGTCATTTTTTGTCTTGAAGTCTTTTGATACCTAGTTTTGCTATGTGATTTTGTAGTGGAGAATTCCTCTTAAGGCTACTTTATGAAATGATTGAGCGAGTGTTTTTACCTTTTAAACCTGTTCTGAGCACTTGTTGGTGCGGATCTTTGAATTTGAGTTTGCTCATCACGGCGGCATAAAAATGAACAGAAAATTTCATGTTTCCCATCCTCGTAGTAATTTTACGCTGTACGTCACAGAAATATTTTGAAGATTGTTGCTATTTGCTCTTACGCATTGACCTTACTGAACAATGATAGAAACTGAAGGAGTTTCCCCTCCGACGAAACGGTATTTGGTTCCACTGGAACGTCATCTAAACTTATATTATTATGTAAATGTAAATCTGTTTTTAAAATCTTTTCCCATTTTCCGACCTTGTAGTCTCCCTTCCTAAGATGGGTGAAAAGTGAATGGCATAATTATGCCACTATTCGGATAGTGGGCGTGAAAGAACATCAGAGGTGAATAGTAAAATTTCCGCGCTGGTACGAAAATTTCCCTACAATCCTTGCGTTTGTGGTGCTTAACGAGCGATCAAGCCGAACTCGAATTGGGTTGAATAGTGTGAAATTTATTCGAACTTAGCTCGTGATCAAACGAGTTTTAAATATGTATTTTTGAGTTCAGCTAGTTTAAATATTCTACGAGGTTGATTCAAGCTCGAATATATAATTAGATTAATTTTGAATGAACTCGAATCAGACTTATAAAGATAAAAATAACTCACTTAAAATATAATACAAATTATAACATAAATTTTAACTCGAATACACTATCTACCTATATTAATAATTTATTAATTTTAATTAAATATAAATAATTTTAAATAATAACTAATTTAAATTGATTTAATTAAATACATTGATATCATATTTAATTGAACCTATTCCGATTTAAATAACAATTACTAGTCAACCATTGCGAGAGAAGTGCATGACTATAATTATGCCATTATTCAGATAGTGAGCGTCAGAACCTCAGATGTTAACTCAGTAAAATTTCCGTCCGTACTATGGATCCATCTTTATCCGACAAAATTTCCTACAATCCTAGCGTTGATGATTTTTTTCCGTATGCACTCGACGTGATTTATTATTATTATGTTCAGTCCGCACTTGAGTTTTTTCTTAAGTCATCACTTGAGTCTGTCAATATTTAGCAATTGACCAGTACCGAAACAAAAGATAGATAGCTGCCCTGGCACCCACTGATAACAGAGATGACTAAAACGGATAATTACTAACATTTCATAGACTCAAGCAATACTTATATATATTTATATTATATACGTTCTGGACGTGGTTGATCAGCATTCAATATCTGAGAGTTTGTAGTGATGCATCACATGTGAGCTACAGAATTGCCACCAATCATTCATTTGAATAGAGATATTCAAGCTCATCAGAGAGACCTTGTACAGGACAGGACTGCTTTAGTTCATATGCTGCTTGAAAGCAGTCTGCGGCTTGTTGCAACAGCCCCTCTCTCCTTGACACTAAACCAAGACTTATCCAAGCATAATGGCTTCTTGGGTCTAGCTGCAAAGCATTCATCAAGAGGCTCCTGGCAACCGTCAGTGATAGGCTGCTGCTGCATTTCATAAGCAGTTCGGCAGCAGAAACCATGCCGGAAACATAATCTGGTTCTATTGATAGGGAAGCGAAGTAAGCGCCCAAGGCTTCTCTTTCGAGGCATTGGGTTTCAAGCAATTTACCTAGAAGGAAAACAATGTCTCAGTTTCAAACTATTTGTTCTTTGGTTGGACTGGTCTGAGATGAAAGATTATTGACAAGATTACAATTTATAGCATAATTAAACCAGCATAAAAAAATATGTACTTTATTAACAGAACTTCACAAACTAGATTAGAGATTTTTGTGGGCACATAGCTACGTATGAGGAGCTTCATGCATTAAGGATTAAAAAAGTTATCCTCGAGAATAATATTTACAGTACATGGAACTGACAGGATACCTGCTAGGTGCCAAGTCCTCGCAGAATATAATCGAATTGATTTTGCCTTTTCCAAACAAGTTTTTGCATCTTCCAGAGATCCAATTTTTGTATAAATACTAGTCAAATCTTGCCAAGCTTCCATCCCAAGATCCTCACTCATAAGCCCCTAGTAATCAAATAGACTAATAACAGTAAGAGCATGCATCACATCAAGCAAATGCCAGTGATGGAACAAACACGAAGATACAGACCTCATATTTGGGGTGAATATTTCGTTCACTCTTTTGGGAATGAATTGCCGAAAGCAGTACTCTGTAAGTGTCTATAGCAAGCTTAAACTGCTCTTGAGCTGCCTGCAGAACCCCTTTTAACCTCAAGAGGCTGAGTTGATCTCTCTTATCACACTCACTAAGCCCAAGATCAACTATCCCTTCAGCATCAGGAAATGACTGTGTAGACATTATAGTAGCCAGTAGCTTCCAACCTTTCATGGAGGCACCGCCTACCATATCCATATGTTTTTTGGCATTTTCCAGTGCTGCGTTAAGGTTTCTCTGGACCAGATTCTCCAAGCCTATGCTAAAAAAAATTTCAGGATCATGTTTATTAATGATCAATGCATTGCCCAGTGACTTCAAGCATTCTCCTTCAAAATGAAGCCTCTCCGAGTCGGATGAAGATGATCTAGAACAACATCCATAGGAAATTCCAATGAAGTGGTGCAGAGAGTCTCTAAAATGACTCACAAGATTGCGTTCTGGAGAACCCATTGCCTTTTGTGCAAAGTCGACCCCTTCAAGAGCATGCTTCCTACTTTGAGAACATAATTTGGAACCTAAGAGAAGAGAATGAAAATGGGATCCATTTTTTTGATAAGAGGAAGACAATCCCTTTTTCAAAAGTTTGATAGCAGCATCATTTTTTCCCATGGAACAATAGCACAGGGCAAGAAGGTACCACCTTTCTTCTCTATTATAAACACCAGGAAGTAGCTGCTCAATGTGGTCTGCTAAAATGTCATACTGCTCAATCACCGATAATGCAAAACCAAGATGATTCATGATCTCAGGATCCCATGGTATTTCATTAAATGCCATTTTCCTCGTCAGTATCAACAATAAAAGGACAGCTTCTTCCATGCTATTCCTAGGATTGGAAGTGTCCCCAACTTGCAGCTCAGCGGGAAGGGGCACTTCAAGACCACTATATAACAGCAAGGTGGCCAGGTCTTTTTGGATGTTAGCTAAACACTGAGAGTCCAAATTCCAATTCCTGATAAGAGCTTTCCGATATGAACTAATTGCATCTTCAAATAAACCAGCTTGCTTCCATAGCCTTGGCTGCAAATCTAATGCCTTATGAAACATTTCTTGCATTTTGCAATCATGAAATAACCCATGATGCAAACCACCTGGCAGTGCTGCTTCAACTATGTCGACTACAGTTCCACATTCCCCAGCAGCCTCTGGTTATACCAAATTCAATTACTTCATATCAGATATGACTGGATGTTATCTAAATCAAAACGCAGCACAACTAAAACCCTAAAAACAATAATCTTATCAGTAAAAAGTTCTACATGTCAGTTCATGTTCAATGTCTCACATTTACACATAGTGTCTCTGTGGTGAGTAGCCAGTCAAAAAAATTTATACAAATGAAAAGCTTATTCAAGATATATATGACGCATGTATGATAAAACCATTTATTTTCAAAGAACAAAACTGAAAATTGCCAATAAAGTTGTAACGGACAATTACATTGGACTACCTCTAGGACGATTAAGTTCCTTCAATGATTTTGCCTTCAACAAGGTTGCTTCCAGAAGCAAACTCACTGAGTGCATGGACATAACTGGAACTGCAGTAATCTCCCCTTTACTTCGCCCTCTCTTTTGCCTAGTTCTTTCCTCGATAGCAGCAGTCATCTTAGGTGCTAAACTCTGAACATTTATTCCTTGGAACACATGAACTGCAGCATCAAAATTACCTCTTTGGTACTCCAGCCGTCCCAACAATGCCCGAGCTTCCTGCAATCCCACCGATCATTCATTCAATCATGCTTGATAAAATAAAAGTTCTAAATAAGTAGGAATGGATTCAAAGAGAAAAATTGATCAACATTATTAAGTGAATGATAAAGCACACCTCGTAATTAAGAGAAAGAGCTTCCTTGAGAGCAGATTCGACATCATCCACATGGTCACTGTCATCAAACTTTGAATCCCAATCATTAGTGCGCAAAGAGAGGCCGCCCGCAGAGAAGTCCCTCGTTGCAAGAGACTCCGGCGACTGTGGAATTTCCTCAAACTTGAACTGTTCCCCGGAGCAAGCACACAACATTGTTGTTGGAATATAACTTCTCCTGACAAATGCTGATTATGTACAAATCTATCTGCTTCACAGAAATCAAGCAACAAGATAAAATTTACTCTAGTTTAGTTCGTCTATCTGGAAAGGGAAATGCTGCTTAACAAATGTAAATTGCAAGCAAGTCTCTTGCTAAAAAGTAGACACACAATAACAAAAACACTCATGTAGCTCCATAACTGTTTATTGATCATGTCTACAGGATAACAGGATCGGCAGTATCCAAAAAAGCACAGCAAGTGTTCCAGCAAAATGCCAAAAAAAATGCAGTACCTTACAACTGTTCAAGCTCAAACCGAGCATCTCTGCCCAAATATGGGCAGACGTCCTTGAGGCCAAAAGAATCTATGGAAAGCATTTAGCACTGGATCACTGCCACAGCCCTCCAAGGTAATCCAAATTCCATATAAGATGAATGCTTTGGATGATGAACATGATTAAAAAGAGACCCCTGATTAAACAAATCTAATGATCCGCAGTTATCAACGAGCAAAGGGCCGCACCTTTTTGACATTAGATAAAGTAGGGAGTAGTGCGATCCAGAGCCAAGCATGGAGGACTACTTTCCCATAATCAAGCGAAAATGACAGAAGAGAGACAGACAGACAGAAACGAAACGTAAGCAAGCATGGCAATAGATTCAGACTCTGTACAAACCATTGGAAAAGCGAGCAACGGGTAGAAGTCTGAAAGCAGCTTTAACTCGTCCGGAGATGAACATCACATTGTCCTTTCCTTCTCAACTGTTCGAAACTCCGAACTGCATTCCGAATACCGCCAATGACCATAGCCAGAGAGTTTTTGTCTAATACTCTTTCTTCAATTATGGAAAAGACAAAACCTCCATTTCCCTCCATTAGAAAGTAGAAACCCCCCATTTTCTTTAATTCAAACCACCACAAAAAGCGGAAAGAAACAGTTTTTCTCCGTAATGAATGCATGAGCATCACCAAGGACCAGAGTTTTACGTTGAAAAAAAGAAAGGAGCGCAGTTTTGAAATATGGGTGGGATCCGGCAGGGTGGTAAAAAAATAATTACGGGGACGGGAAGGAAGATTTTGACGCTGTTGCATTGACTTGGGCATGGCCGAAGCCACGATCATTGGCTAGTTTTTACCAGAGAAGTGTACACCATCCATGTTTAGCTGGTGATAAGACATCCAACTGCCCTGTTGAACAATTAAAACAAAGAGTCCGTACTACACAGAGGCCGAGGAAGGTGAGGATCACATGGCGCTAGTACTGGTAGGAGCTAGGAAGGGAAGGGAGACAGGAACAACAGGATACAACCCGCGGCATGGTCCATGCATGGGCTGCCAAATAAGAACAATGAAAGGCTGGGAGCTGTTTGCCACTCTCGTCTCCAACTCAACTCAGAGGTATCGATGTCATGATGATGCGAAGATGATTTGATAAGGTCTTATTTTTGGGCATGCGCACACTATATTACCACTTAAAAAGTCGCCTGATAAATAATATATATATATATATATAATAAAAGGAATTTCAATAGTTTTTTTACGGGTAAAAAAAGGGAAATTTTTTTTGTAATAACTCGACTGTTTATTAATTTTTAAGAAATAAATTGTAAAAGGCGACCGCCTACCACGATGGAATTTGGCCTTTTGTTACCCCTGGCTGCCTGCCCCTAGGAGTCTACACCTTGCAGATTCAAGCTGACTGCCAGCTACAGTTGTCAGTAACGAGTTTAATTAAATTTTTTGTTTTTATTTTTAAATTTAAACCTGATTAAGATATTTAAGATAATTAATAATTTTTCCTTATTTTTAGTAGCCATGCTTGATTTTCCCAATGATCGATAATATCAAATAATCTATTCTCCTTTTCGGGTCTTGCGTTTGTAACAAATGCCAAGGACGGACCGGAAGAGAAGATGTTTTAGGGGAGATGAAAAGGGAGAAGAAGAAAGAACCAGGCGACCAAAGGGAAAACAACGCCTTTACTCCATTCCTATTAGCATTTCGGTGGGGCCCATCGCAATGCCACCTGCTGCTGGCTGGAGGCAGGGTAATGATCGGCGTCTGCAAAAATCACTCCACAAAATAACATTTTAATTTTCAACCCGCTCCCCAAGGGAACAATAAAAAACAGTAGATTATCGCCATGCTTTCTAACAGTATGGATGACTAATTTATATGAAGATTTGATATAGGCAGGCTGTCTGATATTCCATATTTTCCCTGTTCCTCACTTCGATGCCCCAAGTATTAATTACCATCTGGGAAAGCCCTCAAATGCAGCTGCAATGCATGCTCTCAAGAGAAGATGCAGGCCACCGAGAGGCCTTCCGTGCTGCAGACGGGCAGTTCGGACCACAGCACAGCTTTTCTTTTCTAATGCCTCCCCAACCCCCTCTTGTCACAAAGTTGGGTATGGACCGGCCCTCAGTATTTCCCTCATGACTTCATCAATCCATAGTTATCAATCCATCTGAAAGATAAACATGTACAAGACCTGTGATTTGGAAGTCGGTAATAGAAGCAGATGATTTGCTGTTTGTGATGGTCGACTCTATCCGCCTCTCGGATTCTACGAATGGGTACAACTTCTTTTCCTCCGCCCAAGATCACCTCCATTGCATGAAATCGCTCCTCCGACGGTGAAGAACCCCCTTGCGTAGACATGCCTGTAGAAGACTTGAATCATATGTCAGCTCATCAATAGCCTGTTGTTTCGATCTTTCCATCTTCCTACACTGAGATTTCCTGTGTGTTGATGAGGAGCAAAAACAAAAAGTCGCTTTGGAATTTAACTAAGTCAAGTATTAATTATCGTATTAATAATAACAAACATAATTGAAAAGAATTAGAATGTGCTTAATAGGATTTTCACATCATATATATAGTATATTTTATTACGTGTAGACCCATATTTTATGATGAGCCCAAAAATAATATTTAGGAAAAATTCTCCATCTTTATTAATATATTAAAATTAAAATTGTAGCGAATAATAAATACACATGCTAAATATAAAATTTCAATTTAACAAAATAACATTGTACTTGCTATACGCAAAAGTGTAAGATCTTGAATTTATTAAGCTAGGCAAGGATTCTCTAACATGCCTTAATTCTAAAACCATAGAGTATATATAAAACCTAAATGAACCTCTTAACTTTAAAATTCACTACAAAAGTAAAGCTAAAAGCTAATTGGGATTAATTAATGCCCCTATACAATGTTTATAAGTTATAATTGATTGATAACCTTAAAAAAATTGATGGTCATAGATAGAGGTGTTTGTCAGTTGGGTTTAGTTGACAAGTATTTCTCATACCAAACCTATTAATTGTCATTAAACTCACATAACAAACTTAATCATTTATTATTTAAATTTTTACTACCTGAATTTGAACTTAATACAAACTCGTTTACCAGGCTTGAACCAGACAATTTAAAACCTTATTGTGTTATAAAAAATTAAATTAGATGACATTATAACAAATTAAATTAAAAATAATTATCTATAAAAAATAAGGTAGTTGAATAGGCAACTATAGAAAAATAAAGCTGAAAACATATTAATTTTGCACATAAACATATATATCTCTATAATAAAGTTTAAATCATATTAAATATAATTTTTATAAAAAAAACATTATTAAAATCAGGTATAGGGTACTTGATATTTGAAACCAAATCCAACCATTATAAAAAAAGGTACCTTGTATCCTCAAACCAAACCCGATTTTATAGATACCACACCCAATTTATTTAGGTTTGGTTAGGTTGGATTTCACATGAACCCGACCCAACGGGCACCAGTAAACCCGTGACTCGAGTCAGGGTTTTACGTTACCGAACCAGTCGGTTCGACCGTTGGTTCGAGTCGAGTCAGTTTCATGAATCGCGTGCTGAGTCGAGACCAGCCGTGAGTTATGAGCGATGAGAGTCAGGTGTACCTGAATATATGATGATAACGTCGAGAAGATGGTGAGATACGAGTTATCTGAATATATGAAAGTATGCAGTATTTTTTTCTTTTTATATGTTTGATCGTAGAAATAGTTTTAGGCCGAATAACGCATTAGGACGCGTTTGATTATATTCGGGTGGGTTATTAGTTATAGAGCATGCCATTTGGATGTTGTTGTGTTTGTTTTATTTTATGTGATTTTTCCATATTTTTCTAGATTTTTTTTAGAATTTATTACGAACTAGTTATTATTTTGACTCGAGTAGGAATCGAGTCAATACTTATTTACGAAAATGCCATCGCACGCACTTCTTCTTCCTCCCGACCTTTTCTCCCCCACATCCAAAACCCTAGCCGCCGCCGCCGCCCCTGTTCGCGCGCTGCCGCCGCCACGGCCGACGCCGCCTGGCCGCCGATCAACGCCGCCCCGCCCCGCCGTGTCGTCGCCGTGCCGCCCCGACCAACCCCGGCCACCGTCGCGCCGCCACGACGCCGGAATCGCCCCACAAGCCGCGACGCTCCGCCCACTGATTTCGCCGCCGTCCGGGCCGCGCCGCCGCCGCTGTGACCCCGACGACCACCCCCTCGCCGTCGCCGACGTTTCCCCCATCGTCCCGACCACCGTCGAGGCCGGCCGGAGCCTCGATCGGAGAACGCCGCCGCCGCCACCCATTTTCGACGCCGCCGTCGACGGCCATCGCCGCCTCGGCTACCTTGTTTGACACCACCATTGGACCGAGCTCGTCGAGCTGGTGCCGATAGACCCCCTGATTGCCCCGTCCCAAATCATCGCCGGAAAACCGTCGGAATCCGCCGGAAAACCGCCGACACTCGCCGGAAAACCGCCGGAACCGCCGGAAATTGGATTTGTGGGAAATTCGCCGGATCATCCGCCGAACGCACCCGGTCCAATCTGATCGGACTTCGGACGCCGCTAGGTGCCGAATTCGAGTTTCGAGCCACGAAACGGAAACCCTAGCCGTCGCCGATTTTCGACGACGCGAGGTATAATTTATTTTAATTTAATTATTTGAAAGTATTGATTATTAGAATTTGCATGCTAGGATTGATGAATTGTGTATTGTAATAACTATATATAAATGTAGATTTGATTAAGGATAAAAATATGAAATTTGTTTGATTGTGTGGTGTTAAAAATAGAAGTTATGAAACTAATTAGGGTTATTAAGTAATAATCATGATCTAATGCAAACTAACCTAAGTAGACTTGCTAGAATTGATATAGGTTGATGTGTGTTGATTGATGCGTGATTGTGTTGATTGTGTGTGCATGCTATAGGATGTGTGATTCATCATGCGGGCGTTAGTTTTAGCTTGATTGTGTAGGTACGGTGTAGGAGCTCGCCGCCTAGGCGCGTGGACCCGTTTGGAGCTTCTACCAGGTCCGTTTAGGACTCGTTCTCTGATTTACGCTACTCTCTTGTGTATTTGATTTATTATGTGCAGGACGAGTTAAGTGGCGTTTTATCGAATCCCACTTAACTCGGGCCATTTAGCCAACGATTTTTCCGGATTAATAACCCTCGAGGATGAGATCCCTCGAGTTTGTTTTCGAACTTCAGATCCAGCTCACGTTGCCTTCGGGCCTATTGTATAAATCCCAACCCAGACCTATATATATGTATAGTTTTCGTGTTTTTGTGAGAGACTGAATGAGGGAAATCCGACTACCGTGCTACGCGAGCGGGCACGTGTGTGTCGACAGTGGGCTCTGGAATGGTGTGCGGGCCGTTTCATTCCCGAGGGATCCTGACAACTCCACCTTTGAGTTCCTCAAACCCGGAGAAGTGTGGAGGTTCACGGGTACTGCATTGCAGCGCATGTCTAGACTTGTGGTTTCAAAGGGTACTGAAGGCGACTGCCTGAGAGTACTCGGCCTTCGTGCTCAAGGCCAGGAGTAATATGGAAGGTGCAGAGGGCGGAAAGGAACGAGATTTGACGCGAGAAGCAATAGAGAAATGGCCGAGGCATGAGAATGTGAAAGATAGGGGACGCTGTCGACCCGAGGGCGACGGCTCCCGTATGTGCCCTGATGAGAGTTCTTGAGGAAGTATATGGTTTTCATTCAACAGGAGAGTTTGCTCTCCTGTGCCAGTTTGATATTAGTTATTTTCCGGGCCGGTAACACTCGTTACTGACGGTTTTTCTATATATATGTAGGTGAGAAATGCGAAGCGATGAAAGCTGTCGGGACTGCGGAGGAGCAGCACGGAACCGCGCACACATGTACCTGCCGCGTGTAACGTATAATGATGGTGTGTTATTGTTATGTAAACGATAATTTTGATGTGTTTGCTTGAGTGAATTACTTGTTATGAAACGAACTGATAAATATGAATGAGTAGGGAGCCTTGGAGTACAGACTCGGCTCAGGTAAAAATGAATGAGATAATGGTTGAATGTCAGGGTAGATTATTATGTGTTACTGTATTTTTATAAAATAGTATATATTTTCTTTTGGTTTTTCATTTATTATTTTGTCTTGTCTTTGCTTGTACATCATAGCATGCATGTAGGACTACGTTAGAACCCACGCATCCCATCCATGCATTTCATGTTTGCATCTCCATCTTGAGACACCGAGGGCAGATCCGGGTCGGCTTAACCGAACCCAGTAGATTAGCGAACGGTTCGGTCGCCGGTGACATTTCCGGGTCGGTTCACGGGTGAGCCGAAACGGGGTGTTACAGCACCCCCGTGATCTTAGACTCAGATGGTAAATTTTTTAACAATCAACATAACTGCTTTATAAATTTCAGATTTAACACACATGTAACATTTAAAAATAACATAAATCTGAATCCAAATCTACTCTTTATTATTAATAAAATGTGATGTCAATATAGCCTCCAATTAAAAATATGAGATTAAACGAATCAAAATACATTAAAAATAATAAATAAGAAATTAAATTATCATAATATATATTCTCTAGCTAAGGTAGGATTTATGTAACACCTCAAATCCGGTTCACGCTCGTGAACCGAACCGGCATGTTACAGGCCCCGGTTAGGTCGGCTAACCCGAACCTAACTCATGTGGATCCAATCTCGGCGTCTTAAGATGAAGATACGATCCATCATGAATGAATAAATACGAAAAATCCTAACATGGTACTACATGAATGACAAGCAATTCAAAATACACACCAATACGGTTACGATCAAAATTCTGAAATAAAACAGACAGGGTCTCCCCTAAAAGTGCGATTAGGGTCCACCCTGTCAAAATAATATATACAAGTATATAAGCATATATCAACAATTTCATTACACACAATCTGATATACTATAAGCTCATTCTGGAACTTGGGTCCTAACCCATCATACTTTTGCTGCGCTACTCTGATCATTTCATTTCATGTCATTGTCATGCATCAAACATTTAATCATGTCATTCGCAAAATAATAACATAATAATACAATATTAAACATTCAGAAATCTAACATGTGTGTGCACAAGACCTCATTGCTCCTCCGTCCAAGCTGGCTCATCCATCTCGTGCTTATCACCTACATATATATAAGAAAAACGTCAGTAACAAGCGTTACTGGTCCGGAAAATAAAATAACTATAACAAACTGGCTATGAGAGCAAACTCTCATCTGAAAGAAAACATCATACTCCACGAGAACACTCTGAAGGGCACTACTGAGGAGCCACTGGGCTGCAGACCCGGTAGCATCCCGAACTTACTGCTCTGCTGCTGGTACTGTGCTACTCTCAGCACTTCTTTTCAGTACTTCTCATGAAACTTTATCCTAAGCCCTCTCCGAACCTCCATATCTCTCCTGGCCTTGAGCACGAAGGCCGAGTACTCTCAGGCAGTCGCCTTT
Source organism: Piper betle (assembly GCA_033002965.1). Taxonomy (NCBI): domain Eukaryota; kingdom Viridiplantae; phylum Streptophyta; class Magnoliopsida; order Piperales; family Piperaceae; genus Piper; species Piper betle. Next base: position 109,258 of record JAURVB010003256.1, on the reverse strand, counting down.
AGTACCCTTTGAACCACAAGTCCGGACATGCGCTGTACTAAACAGTACCCGTAAACCTCCACGTTCTCCGGGTGTGAGGAACTCAAACGCGGAGTTGTCAGGATCCCTCGGGAATGGAACAGTCCGCTGGCACTAATCCAGAGCCCGCTTTGACTGTCACGGCATCCTCTGCATGGTACGTGCAGTCGGTTTCTCCATCTCTCGTCTCACTGAAAACTCGATAAAACTATATATATAGGCCTGGGAAGGGATTCATATAATAGGCCCGAAGGCAACTTGTGGTGGATCTTGTTTTCGAAATCATCCTCGAGGGATCTCATCCTCGAGGGGTTATTAATCCGGAAATATTCGATTAAATGGCCCGAGTTAAGTGGGATCCGATAAAACGCCACTTAACCCGCCCTGCAATAATAAAATAAACATACAATGGAAGAGCGTAAAACAAGACGAGTCCTAAACGGACCTGGTAGAAGCTCCAAGCGTGTCATCGCGCCTAGGCGGCGAGCTCCTATTCCGTACCTACACATCAAAACTAAATACTAACGCCCGCTAACTAAATGATGCATCAAACTCAACACAATTAAACACAGAATCATCATCAAAATAACCATCAAATAATTATAAGAGTAAATAATCCTAACTCAACTACTCATACCATATTTTATTCTGTTCTTCTAAGTTGCATCGTACTAGTTTAACATGTTCATACACAATTCATCTCATTAGATCACTTCATTCACTAATAATCTCATCATGCACATCTTTACTTTATTCATGGTCAAGACATTAATCATGATAATTAATTAACCCTAGCATGCTATGCTAACAATTATCATCAATTTTAAATAAATCAATCGGAGGTAATTATACCTCACGTCGTCGGCAATCGGCGACGGCTAGGGTTCCGTCGCGCGTCTCGGAGCTCAAATTCGGCGCTCATCGGCGTCCGAAGCTCGATTGGGCTCCACTGGGTGAGCCCCGCGGAAGATCCGGTGAATTCCGGAGAATTCCAGAAATTCCGATTTTCCGGCGGTTTTCCGGGAGCCACTGGCGGTTTTCCGGCGACTTCCGGTGGTTTTCCGGCAACAATCGCCGGCGGCGTCTACTAGCTGGATAGGGGTCATATAGGGTACCATTGGAACCGGCTCGGCGAGCCCGACACATCCACGACGTCCACATGGTCGGCCGAGGCGGTGGCTCGCCGGAAAAGGCTAAACAGAGCCGGCGGCGATGGGTCGCTAGATCCGGCCGGCCACGGTGGCGACGGCCTCCGTTCCAGTCGGGGAAGGCAGCTGAGGGGTCGAGGACGTCGAGCCGACCACCTGATCGTGGTGGCGACGGTCGGCGGCGGCGCGATCGGCGACGCGACCAAAACCTTGCCGCGGCGCTACGCACGGCGATTCCGGCGTCACGGCGGCCCGATTGGGGCCGGACTTGGTCGGGGCAGCATGGCGACGCCGTGGCTGGGCCGGGCGGCGTCGAACGGCGGCCAGGCGGCGTCGGCCGTGGCGGCGGTGGCGCGCGAACAGGGGCGGCGCGCGGCAATGTTCTGGGGAAGAAAAGGTCGGGGAAGAGGAAGAAAAGGGCTGGTGGCAATTTCGTAAATAATACTTGACTCGTCTCCGGCTCGAGTCAAGTATAATAACTAAGTCGTATTAAATCCTAAAAAAATTCATAAAAATCGGGAAAAATCCCGTAAAATCAAACAACACCACAATATTATAATGATATGCTCTATGACTAACAACCCACCCAGACTGCCCGAACGCGTCCTAACGCGGTAAACGGCCTAATACTAATTCTACGATCCACTATATATAAAAATAATAAAAAAATGACTGGCATACTCTCATATATCTGATAACTCATTCTGTTCTGCTGTGTTCATGACGTTATCATCATATACTTGGGTACGCATGACCCTCATAGCTCATACACGCGACTGGCATCGGCTCAGTACACGTGTCCTGAAACTGACTCAACTCGAAAAATAACGGTCGACCCGACCGGTTCTGAATATAAAACCCTAACTCGAATCGTGGGTTTTACAATTTATCTTTAAAGTAACGATTAACTAGAATCTATATCTAATGTTAACAATTAAAGGGGAACTTCATACTTTCTAAAGTAAGAGATTTAATTAATCAAAATACAATAAAAATAAAAAAAGAATAAATCAATTTATTTTAATCAATCTTGTCATTCAATTAGGATTTATCATTAAAGTCAAAGTCAATTAGTGTATACGTCTAAGATGTAAAATAATTATATATTCTATCTCATTATTCAGCAAAAATTAATTTATAAAATTAATGTTCATTTATCATGCATGATGCGACAACTTGTTAGATTCATTTTTAAAAATAAAATTGGGGAGGATGGGTAAGACTGAATTTTTCTCAATCATAAATGGTATACAATAATCATAAATTTTGTAATTTATATAACCAAATATTCACTATAAAATTTCATTAAGAAGTCAAAGACCAACATAGAAATCTTAAAATCTAAAACAAATTTGATAAGAAGATTTATTTTTCGGAGAAAATGTGGAGGAGTTTGTAATGATCCAATCCAAAATACAACGTGACAAGCCTAAATCATTTTTTAAAAGCTTTGTTGACTAACTTGAAAATCATTATGGATATCTACACAACTAAACTTAATCTTGCACTAAAAGATATTGGATGTGAGATGAAATTACTTGGTGAATACCTACACAACTAAGATTTTACTGTGTGAAAATCACTAAAAGATAATCCACCCACTTTAATAAATTCTTTCACCTAAAATCTTACTGGGTGGTTGATTAACCCAAAGATCATTATACGCATCTTCACTATCAAACTAGATTTTACACTAAAAGATATTTGATGCGAAACTAAATTGAGTGATCTCACAATCCACCCACCTTACGAAATTTCTTTCCCAAAATTCTCACTTAGCCTATGTTTAGCAACCTACTCCACGTTCTACTTAGCTCTTGCACATCACTCTAATCTACATCTTTAGTTCAACCTATCATATGATATAATCTCAAATTAACTCTCTGATACCAAATATATACACTCGTCTCAAAATATACATAATGAGTCTAAACATAATGCCCCTACATCATCTTTTCAAAATTAGTTAATAAAAGTTAAAGATTTATAGACCATTCCTATTGCTAAATAAAATTTTATCCAAATAATTATTAAGTATGAAACTAAGTTAAAAGATCTCACAATCCACCCACTTGGGAAAATTTTGTCCTCAAAATTTTTACACTTGACCCGTTGCTAACCCCAATACATATTTTTCTTTGGCCCATGACCAACAGCATACTTAGCATTCCTAATCTAGTCCACCATTTGACTCAGAATCACATTGGCTCTGATACTAACGGTAATGACCCGACCTAAATTGTAAAACGATGAGCCCAAGTTATCCCTTCAAAAATTTGATTGACCAACTTAAAGATCGTTATACACATTTTTATTAATAAACTAAATCTTACATGAAGAGATTAGATATGTAACTAAATTGATGGATTTCAGAGAGTTATTACTTATAAGTTGCCTCTAATACAAGCACACCCCTCCTCAAAAATATTTATTAAATAATTATATATGTTTATGCAAAAGAAAATTGCACACCCTCGTATGATAAAGTACAAGTGGAGGGGGAGACATGATTAAATAGATTTCGTGTGCACTATAGGAGGCTGGGAGGTAAAGGTCACATATATGAGCCACTAATAACAAAAGTTTATCATTTGTGATCAACAAGAATAACATGAAATTTAACAAGGAATTAGGAATATAATCCACATGAGATTTTAGTAAATATAAGCTGTTATATGCAGATATTATAAGAAAATAATTCTACCCAAGGCTGGACTCTTTAAACTATAAAGTTTTCATTATTACTGTTTTATTTGGTTAACATAAAAGAAATATAAATGACATGAAAAATTTAAATAATTAACCTTAATAAAATTATTATATATGTACTACATTTCTTAAAAAATTAGTACATTTAAAATGTATTTTATATTCAAATCAACTGTAATCACCTTTTAAGTGGCCCACCAATGTGCTCATTGATGAGAAAATAAAATCCTTATTTTTTTTCTTCATTAAAGAACATGTAAGCGAGTCATATAAAATAACCATGAACATTTGGTGTTTTTATTCAAATATATTTTATTATTATTAATTAAAGGGGAGTTTGTATTTAAAAATAAATTAAAAATAATAGGTTTGACTAATTAAAATATAATAATAATAACAAAATTAAAATATTATAATATATCATCCTCCAAATAGTATTTATTTTAAAGTCTGGGTCAATAATAATCTATATCTAATATATTAGATTAATTTATATCTTATTAATTAGTAAAAAATTATCTATAAAATTAAATTTTATTTGTAATACAAGTCCCGGATAATTTATACATAAAATAATTAACTTAATACTAACAAGGAATATTTTGTTTTCTCGTACTCAGCTGTTTCGCCTGTTTTGGTGGAATAGTGGATAGTAATTCTCTCTGGAACTGTTAGTTGGGCAGAATCAAACCAGCTGAGCCGAAGCAAGCCCGTTTGCATATTTCGGACCATGGACAAGTTTCGGCGTCCTCTCAACTAATCAGAAACGCCGCCCCCTCTCCCAGCTAACTCTCCGGCGGCGCCGCCGCAGCCGGCCCTCTTCGAAACCCTTCGAAATCTCAAGCAGGTAGCTTGTGCGAGTTTCATCCGTTATTTCCTTTCCTAAATCTGTTCCATGAAATTTCTTCGTGTCTGATCGTATCGTCTCTGTCCCTCTGTTTCATATTGATGAATTGTTGATTTGGTTTCGCATGTACTCGTTCTTGCTAGAGTAGGAGCGAGAAGTGAAAAGTTATTTTCTTTGAACGTTGGAGAGTTGTTTTTGTTTTTGGGAAATGGAGGTGACAGACACCACAATGGATAGTGCTTCGTCTTCATCCCCCAAACTGATCCGAGCTGGGTGACCGACAAGGTTGTATCGATTCTGTCTTCATCGGAGGGCATCAATAACAAAACATTCCGTTCTAAACTCTCCCCATTGATCCCATTCCTTGATGCTTCTCTCATTTCCCCGATACTCGCTTTTATCACTTCCAATGACAAAAGTCGCGGCCTTTTGCTCCCTTTCTTCACTTTCTGCCGAACCCACCTCCCCAAATTCGCCCTTTCCCCCAACAACATCACTCCTTTCGTATCCTCTGATCCGGCCAACACGCTGCTGAGGAAACTGCTCGGCCCTCCCACTCGCGGGAAGATGATCAATCATAAGTGTCTCCTCAATAACTCCATTGTTGCCTACCTCCAAGCCAAGAAGCCTCACCTGGCCGTCCAGGTTTTCAAAGCCATGAAGCGGCACAACCTTCAACCCTCAATTCAGACTGCCAATTCCCTTTTGAACTCCCTCATTCGTTCCTCGTCCCCATCTTCACTCTCAATCGCTCTGGAGGTGTTTAAAGATATGAACAAGCTTAGTATCCCCCCAAACACCATCACGTTTAACACCCTCATCTACGGGTTTTGCTCCAAGTCTAAATTTGCCGAGGCCATGAATTATTTTCGGTCAATGCGAGTGGAGCCTTACAATTGTTTGCCTGATATGATTACGTATAACACTCTTCTAAATGGATTCTGCAAAAGGGGTTTGCTCACAGATGCTCGGGAAGTTCTTCTTGATATGAAAGCAAGAGGTCTTGTGCCTAACCGGAACACCTACAACACACTGGTCTCCGGTTACTGCCGAATGGGATGGTTGAAGGAGGCGGCAAGGACTGTTGATTTAATGTCACAGAGTAATCTTTTGCCTGATTTGTGGACTTATAACATGTTAATTGATGGCTTTTGCAAGGATGATCAATTTGAGGAGGCTTTTCGCTTGAAAGATGAAATGACCGAGCTTGATGTTGGACCTGATATAATCACGTATAATACTCTGATAAATGGATGCTTCGAGCACAGCAGGATAATTGATCCACCTAAACTTCTTGATGAAATGAAAGAAAATGGGGTTGAGCCAAATATTGTCACTCACAACATTATGGTGAAAGGGTTATGTAAAGAAGGCAAGATGGATGATGCAACTAATTACATGGAAAAGATGCTGGAAGTTGGGGTTTCTCCTGATTGTGTCACCTATAATACTTTGATCAGTGGTCATTGTAAAGCAGGGACTATGGAGAAGGCATACAAGTTGATGAATGAGATGCTTGGAAGAGGTCTCAAGATGGATACATTCACGCTTAATTCATTTTTGCATTGCCTTTGTGTAGATAAGAAGATAAATGATGCTTCTGAGTTATTAAAAACTGCTCGGAAGAAAGGGTACACCCCTGATGAAGTCAGTTATGGTACAGTAATTGCAGGTTACTTTAGAGATGAAAACGTGGAAGCAGCATTGAAGCTTTGGAATGAAATGTCACAAAAAACATAGTTCCTAGTATTGTTACATATAATACAGTTATTGCTGGGTTGTGTAGTGCTCGTAAGATGAAGTTAGCTTTGGATAAGTTGAATGAACTCTTGGGTAGCGGGATGGTGCCTGATGAGACTACTTACAATACCCTTATCAATGGTTTTTGTAGAGAAGGAAATTTAGAGAATGCCTTTCAGTTCTATAATAAAATGGTAGAGGATTCATTCAAGCCTGATGTGGTTACCGGTAATATATTGATCTGTGGACTTTGTCACTGTAATAAGGTGGATAAGGCTCTCAAACTGTTCCATAAGTGGGTTTCAAGAGGGAAAATGGTTGATGTTATCTCATATAACACCCTCATAGCAGGTTTGTGCAAGGAGAAAAACATTGAAGTTGCAAAGGAACTGTTTTATGAGATGGAGGAGAAAAATTAGAACCAGATAAATATACTTATGGTACTTTAATCCATGCTCTCAAAGAAGCTGGAAGAGCAGATGAAGCTGAGAAGCTCTTGTCTAAGATGGTTGAAAATGGCGTAGTGCTCAATTCTATGACTTCGACCACAGAAGAAAATGCAGCCAACAAGAAGAGTTCGTTGGATAAAGATCAATTTTTTATTGCTTGTGATCAGGATGCAAGAGAGGTAGAGGATGATCAGCAGGGTGTCAGTGACAATCCAAGTAGAAATTCAGAACTTGATACAAAATTTTATACAAAAAAGATTGAAGCTCTCTGTCAAGGTGGAAAATTTGTAGAAGCCAAAATTGTATTGGATGAAATGACACTGAAAGGAATCACTGTAAAGTGTTCTATATATATCTCTCTAATGGAGGGCATTTTTCGGAGGAGGAGAGGAAGATCAAAGGCACTTTGATGAAATCATGGATGTTCAGTGTTATGGTCTGATTTGCTTTTTTGTCATTTCGATATGTTAAATTTATTCATTTGAAAAAGGAAACATGATTTTACCACATTAGATTACAGTGATTGGGTTTCTTTCTTTTTTTCTTTATTTTTGATTGGGAGTTGAAGAAAGAGGCTACCGAAAGGGCGTTGCAAGTATTCTGTCAACGATGATAAACTTGGTCTTGTGTGAAGATTTTATTTGCAACATGCAAATGCTAGCCATCCAAATGTTAAGAAATCTTCCTATACAAATGGCTGGATGCACAAATATCACAAATATATCACACGAGCAAACTTTTGGAAGGGCACGTCATCTGCATGATTTTTCTCCAATGCATCTGCCCCCATTCCACACCAAGAAACAGGTTTCCAGATTAATTCCCAGGGCAATGTAGGGTGGCCTGCAGAATGGGTTCTGCAAGGATTCCCAAGGTACCCAAAATTTTAGTAGTGATGAGTTCCCTGAGACTGGACATATGGGGTCCCTGTTGGATAAGGTTGAAATCTCAATTCAGATGGGTTATGGCCACGCATTTTATGGCTTTCTTCCATGTTCTCATTCCTATTGTCTCGAATAGAGTTGACGAACAGAGGAGATCAGTCTAATATCAATCATTCTCTTGTTTTGGAGGGTAAAAGTATTTTCAGCAGATGAGCTCCAGTACTAAACTCAAATCGACACAGGTTGCATCTCTATAGATCAAACTTGCTTTTATTGGTGCTATTCAGCATCAAATCTTACCCTGTAAAGGGCCAAACGGCCCCAGAAACAAGTAGAAAAGGTATGCTTCTATACCGACATTTGAATACACTATAGATCATACTAACTGCTTGACCTAATGATAAACACCGGTGACACTAGCAGATTAATTTTCTGTAGGTAGTCGGTACTATCTTGGTTAAGCCGAGGTCAAAGCTTATGAAGGGCAAGCTCGATGCGCATTGATTAAATGATCTAGACCTCTTTGATTTGGGCTGAATAACGGAAATTGGGAATTGTAATATAATCTGATACTTGAGCTTCAAGCGTGTGGATGGATGTTCATCAAGTTACTGTTCAGGACCATATTTACCCCATCATCTACCATGAAAATCGAAAAGACCAAGATCCAAGTGTAGAACTAGCTAAAAAGAGGCTTGTGGCTATTATCTTGGCGTGAGGGACGGAGGCAGGCAGGCAGGAACATTCTTGCTTGACGGGATGATTGAAGAGGTAAATGCTGGTCCTAGTTTGTATCCCTATAACTGCTCATCTGCTTGACGGTGAGGACTACTACAAATGTTGAATGAAGTGGCAACCAGAGCTGACGAGTTTACCATTTCAGAAACTATTTATCCGACCGTGACTGCGGACACTTATGCGTTTACATGTTATGTTGGTTCACAGTATTAGTTTACAAGACATATTAATGATAAAATAGTGTGCTGTCTAGGTACATATGGACAAATATATATAGTCGCGAACTCGCAACCGCAAGATAAATCATATAGCTGCTGGCAGAGCTGACTGCTTCGCGACTTATGTGACATAATCACGTTGATTATGAGATTCGTAACGTTGATTGATTCGTGTACCATCAATATAATGTCTTTAATTAGCAAAAATTACATTCACAGCACAAATAATAATAATAATAATAATAATAATAATTATTATTATTATTATTATTATTGTTTTTGGTTATACGTTTATCGCTTGCTCTAGAACACTTCATATTGTAAAATTAACATAGTTGTGAAAATCTATTATTCAATTCAACAAATAGTCTTTGTCTTATAATTTATCGTTGAACTGTCATAACCATTAATAAACTGATATTCCATTCATATTGTTATTTATTTTAAGTTATTTAAAGTGTGTCTTATATGTTGGGTTTAAATTTGTTTGTTTGATTTCTTTATTTATTTTTTGAGTAATCAATTTAATTAATAAGAAAGCGAGAGTAGACTATGGTCATTATTTGATTGGTCTTATTTCCAATTAACATAATAAATTTTGATGATTTGATTAGGCAGTCTCCTATAAGGTGGGTGTTGGCCAATCAAACATTGGACAAGGTATTGTTTATATCTGTTCAGTTAATTTTGACAAAAACGCAACTCATTTAAGGTTAAAATTCTTTGGCCAAGTCGGTCATGGTAGCACAATAAAAATTTGATGAATAAATATTTTTTTTCATCTTATAATTAGTTTATTATCTAATCATTCTTTTCATTATAAAAATTATTTTTTTCTCACCAACAAACTAATGTATCATATATATAATCATTATCTCTTTTATTTTTCTTAGTTTTTATCATGTCAATTAATATAAAAATTAATCTTTTTTGTTAAAAAATATTATATTATAATAATTTTTTTAAAAAAATCAAGATTAATGTGATTTAAATTTAACAATTATTAATGATAATTTAATAATAAATTTTAAAAATATTATTTATATTATTAATTTATAATTTTTATCACTGGGGCATTAGGTCGGACCAAACATTATTTATATTCGGTTACCGACCCAGTAATCCTCGATTAAACCGTAGTTGGGCATGGGACCCTTTCCTCTTCCTCAACCCTAGAATTAAAGCACCCCGGCCACCTCCTCCTATCAATCTCCGTCGGCGGCGGCGGCGGCGGCGGCGTCCGCGGCGGAGGGAGTAGAAGACGGGGACGGGTGTGATTCCTATTCCTAATACCTAATTGTTTGATGCTGAGTCCATGAAACGGTGGTTGATGTCGGCGAAACGTTGCCAAATATCTAGCGAGCAGGCGATTCATGACTCTGTTCAGTGTTCAATTGGATTGTTTTGTGTAATTGCCGATTTTTGTTGTTGGTGGTGTTAGGGTTGCATGAGTTGGAAGGCATGGAGGGCGATCAAGTTGATGTGAAGAAATGGGCTGTATTGTACCCGGTTTACATGAATTCGAAGAAGACGGTTGCCCAAGGACGAAGAATTGCCACTGCTGCAGCTTGTGAAGATCCCACTTGTGATGAGATTGGCCGGTGCTGCAGCTTCCTCCAGCTTCCTAACGTTATCGAGGTTCTCCACCATACCCCTCCTCAAGTTGGATGATATGTTCTTACCACATGTGCTATTACGGCTAATTTGGTTGGTAGCGGATTCAAAATTATGCGCATTGAGTCCACTTGGAATCTGCCGACCTATGCACCTATGGTGTTTAATGGGTAGATGCCTTGCTTGAACTTGATCGGGCCTTATGGCCTTATTTGCTATAAGGCCTTCCAGCAGATTTTCACTCAAGATACAGATTGTAGATGGCTTGACTAATACTTTTTTCTCGGATAATAGTGGTTTTCATTAATATTTTACTTGGACAGATCGATAAAGCCTATCCGCGGGACTTCATGCAACGGGGAAGAGTAAGGGTTCAACTCAAGAAAGACAATGGAGCTTATTGCAATACCGCCATTACTTCCAGTAACGTTTTTATTTTCTTTATTATCAAGTCTATTTCAGGAATTTGTTTCAGCTGTTGTATATTTACTGCTCATTAATGACTACTTGAATTTTATGGACTGTTTATTGCATTCGTTTTACTAGTCCTACTGGAAGAAAATTTAGCTGTCCTGATCATATTGGCAATATAAGAGACAAAATCATAACTAGACCAGGAAGGGTTCCCAAAATGAAAAAAATAAAAACTAGAGCGGGGAGGAAATTATTGACCCTACTAGTGAGTGTGATCTGTGATTTTTTTTCCCCCTTGCTTCCTTATTTGCATATATGTTAATCCCATATGATCAATGTCAAATATGTGAAAGCCTCAAATACCTGAAATAAGGGGCACAATATTATATTTTCGCTCAATCTTCTAGAATAATTACTTGAGATATGGTTAGGTCAAGATCTGCAATTTGTTGCCGTAATGACTTGTAGGTAGTGGTGGGTATGGTTTAACGATTTTTTGCCTTTTGGATGAGGACCTGGCATTTGGCTTAACAAAGTATAAATGGTCCGCCTGATTAAAAGGACCTAAGGCAGACAATCTTGAAATTGTCATCACCTTGTTGTCAATTGCAAAGACTAATCCTTCTAACATTCTTTTACTCTGGAGTTGATATTTGACTTAATTGATTGATGTGGGCTTTTATATTCTAGGAAAACAGTTGATGATTAAGGTAGCAGAGCTGGTCCCAAAGCTTCAGAGTAGGGGGAAAAAACAGGATTCTTCTACAGCTTCTACTTCAACTACTTCATCAAAAACAGGGAAGGGAGGAAGAAGAAAGAAGTGATGTTTTCACCTTAAAGTGCAGTTTCTGCAGTTGATACACTGGTGATTTTAATTTGTGATCAATATTATGCAGTTGTGATTTAAACCTTACTGTTTAAGTCATTTCCCTACTCCGTTAAAAAATATTTATTCCAAAATTGTATTTGAATGTTTTTTTTAAAAAAATCGTATCTGAATTTTGGATCTCGTATTAGGCAGTCCAGCATAAAAAATAATCAGTATGTCACGAATAGAAGGGCTTGATATTTTCTTTTCTTTATAATTGACAAACCAAAATAGAAAAGTAGAATCATGAGGAATCAATTTTTATGGTTAGCAGTTAGCAGGGGAGAGTTCCGTGAGGTTCCGTGAGGTGATATCTTGTAATGAGTTTAAAACTCAAATCAATATGGGATCGAAAAGGGGACACAGTGAGGTCATTAAATAATTCCTTTAAAAGTTATGATGTCATTCTTGTAAAAAAAATAGTTACGATGTTATTACTTTAGTAATATGTTTCTCAAGGTTTTGTTGCTTCTGAAACTTTCTCAGAAGTAAAAAGAAATTTCTCAAACTTGAAACTCTGCGTTGAGAGACAGATTCTCTTCGTTTGAAGTTGCTTCATCTACACTCAATCTGTGAATGAGCGGAGATTTTGTCAGGGAAGTTGTAACTGTTATTTCGTAATCTCCATGAGCCAGTTCTACTTCATAAACTCCTCTGTCATCTGTAACTCCTTCAACCACTTTGCTGCCTCCCCAAGCTTGGATTATCTTGTCCACAACACCGCCGGTGGCAAGATTCTTGAAATTGTTGTCTGTCAAGCACATCTTGTAACAACCACTTGGCTTCCATGCTGCCCAAACAACAATCCCTTTCACTGAGGGATGAGCGTGAGCTTCAGTAAGAATTTGCTCCAATAACTGTGCCTGATAAACACCCCGGAAACATTTGATCAGAAAACAAAAACTAGCAATCCTACTCTTGATGGCTTGTTGCACTAACTAGTAGAAAACCGAGCAAATTTGTGGAAAAATGGAGATGGTTTTGCGTTGAACTTGAAAAATTCTACCTCTACATACCTATTCTAAGGTTGGCTTCGCGTCATCTTGACAATGATAACAGTATGAAGCATCGGAAAAATTCTACTCGATGCAAAACTTTGTTTGTGTATAAGCGTTAGAAGAAAAAGACAGCAGCGTCGGAAAATACCTGGTTTGGGCCACTTGCTACATCCACTTCTGTAATCCAAACAGGCGCCCCAGTTGCACCCAGTGTGTCAATGGCACTCCTCATGTAAGCAAGGTTAAGAGTTGAGAAGTGTCCCTCGAGTCCTATACCTGTTGGGCCAGAGTCCTTCACCTGGTTTAATTTTCCAACGTAGTTGGCAGGAGAGGACTGGTGATCACTGCTTTCCTCAATTGTGTTGTACTCGTTCAAAAACATAGTAGTCCCGGGATCAATCTGGTGAGCCTGCCGGTAGAAGGTCTTTGATGCATCTGGTCCGAGCTTCCCTTCCAAGAAGTTGAAGTGAAGGTTTTCATTCACCACATCCCATCCAATGACCTGCCCTTTGTACCTGGACATGATTGAATTCACCCTCTTGGTTGCAGCTTCACTTAGCTGTGGAGGGGAGAGAGATGTAGCCCAAGCAGGTTGAAATCTGGGGTCATCCCACAGCACATTGTGGCCTCTCACAGAGATTCCATTCTTCTTGGCAAAGGCCATCATGGAGTCTGGCACGGAGTAGTCTTCTGTGCCTTGGACTGCCTCAGTGCTGTACCATTTCATCTCATCCTCAAAGGTGGTAACAGAGAATCTGGGCAGAAACCAGTTCTGGTAGGCTGGATTGTCAAGGATGTTCTTGTTGATTGCGCATCCAAATGGGAAGCTTGGCTTTGTCAGCTTGATAGAGAAGGTTGCATTGGGCAGCATCCTGCCATGGGCATCTCTTGCTTGGATTCTCACTCTTCTTCTCCTAGTCTGCAACACATCATTCATTTAATTGGCTGTAAGAAATGATAAAATGTCGATGATGTGGAAGCAGTGCAAGTTGGAGAAGAGGATGATGGTGATGATGACATAAATCATCATCGTTTAGCTCTTAATTTATTTGGATGGAGTTCATGCTTGTCTAAAATTATTATAATAACTACCCTTATGGTGCTTTCGACTTGGTGAGATCTCCATTCTCGTTGGGTGAATGGTTGGAGGGAAACATTGTCAACCCATATCTCTGTGGCTGTGTTCTTGCTCTACATGAAATGAGGCAACAACTTTTTTAAGTAAAACAATGCAAAAGAACATTGGAAAGCACCAAAGGGTGGAAATAGGTGGTATAATCCAAAGTACCTCAAAGTACAGAGTTGCGAGGCCGGAGACTTGAGGAGAAAGACCACCCTTCATCATGGACCAGCAGCCTGACTTAGCAACAGTGATTGCTGTGTGGATGTAAGTGCCATTGCCAGTTCTGAAAACAGCTCTAACAGGGGCGCTCCCTTCGCTTATTTGTACCCAAGCTGGTACACAATTAAAATTTACAAGTTATTGTACACCTGCTTATGGCTCCATAACATACCAACTTAACTTGTGATTAAACATTTTTCTTTTTCGTGTAGATGATACAATTTAATTTTACGTCTTCTAAGTTTCAACCTTCAACATTAATACCCATAATTATATTCTTATAGAAAATTAAAAGTAATATTCCACATTAGTACCAGAGAAGGTGTAAATAATATCCTTTTTCAAGTAAATCTTTTGGGAGACACTGTCGTATGGACTCTTCCTGCCGTGAGCCACTGCATATCCATTGCCTCCATTTGATGTTCGCCGTTCGATGTGAGCCCAGCCAAATCTGGACCAACCATTTAGGTTGCTGCTGAATTCACTATTAACCAATATTCCCCCACCATATTGTGGCTTGTGAGGCTCGGCCAAGCACTGAAAAAGTTACAGCTAATAAATTAGATAAGACATTTAGTAATTAACTCGGTAGTGACGATGTGCAGACTATATTTTAGAATTATTTAAATATTTTACAGGATATTTAGTTGTGATTGTAAATTTTATGTAAGACCTCAAAAAATTATTATCTCAATTTATTTATTTATTTCTTTGAAAGACATCTCAATTTTTTTAATGATAGTAATAGATGATTCTGCTGGTAGATGACGACTAAAATAACCAAATGTAGATTTCCCATTGAAAAGATTGTCCTTGTTAACTACAAAAATTGGAGCGAATAGACATACGCACAAAAAGAAGTCATCAAAAGGTTGTGATTTAAAATTTTATATAAAATTTCAAGAAAATATTATTATAATTTTTTTATAATATAATGATAATAATAATAATAATAGACGTTTTTGTTGGTCAAAAATGATGACCATAAAAATAACCAAAGTTAGAATTATAGAGTGGTATCAATTAGAAAGATTGCAACTATTAACAACAAAAAATAATATAAATGGGCATAAAACATTGGTTACGAAAAGATAATATAAAATGGTTATGAAAAGACACTATAAAGTGGTTCCTAAAAGGTGTGATTTTGCAAATGTGCATGTTTGTGTCCCAACAAAATAAATGCTAAAAAGGCTCAAAAAATGATCGTTGAAGGGTGTGAGAGTTCATATTTAATATATAGTAATAAATTATAACTACAAACAACAAATTTGAATAGAGACCTTATATTATAAGCAAGTTTTTACGAAGAATGAGCACTGTAAAGAGAAACAAAGTATCTCACTTATATTCAAATTACTACATCGACTTCATTTGATTATATAAAGATTACTAATTGTTATAATATGTATGTATCTAATATGATCTATTTTACTTAGAGTAAAAAAAGAGTATAGGAAACCAGTAGGTTATTAGGCTAGTGCAATCTTAACTTTGAAATTTTTAAAAAAAATGAAAAATAAAAAATAAAAATTTTGTTCCAATGAAATTGGACTTTGAGAAGAAAACTTGCCTCTATGGTTGCAGAATAATCGTAGGGAACAGCTTCGTTTTCTGCATGGAATTCATACAACAAACAAATACCAAAATAATTATTAACTATATCATTTCATGATAGTGTACATATTCATACAACCAATCATTATATTATGTATATTACTTTAAAACATGCCTCAAAGTTAAAATATGTTCATGCAAAAGAATAAATAATATTACCAACAAAATAGAGTCGAAGGAGAAGAAAGAAGAGAAAATAAAGTCGCCTAGGCACCGACGGCATCTTTTGAAATAGATTTTGGATTATTGTTGATGTCTTGAGATAAATTAGGGTATATATAGATGAAGATCGGTTGTTTCTTATAAATTCTTTTAATGCTATGCTTTAATGAAGAATATTTAATAAACTTTTATATTTTAAAACTAAATCTATCATGCAATCATGCATTCAGGATTTTTTAATATCTGTTACTAAATATTCAATATAAGGGTGATACAAAATTTATATTAAAAAGATCATAACATAATTAAATAAGGTTATCTAATTACATTAAGTTCATCATTTTAAAATCTTTAAAATAAATACTGCACCTTAAACAACGACAAAGACCAGTGTTATATTAAGGTAGTATGAAGGGTATCACAAATTAGGACAATTCGCAGCTACTCTTACTTTATGGGGACACATGAAAAACGATAATTAATCTCATCGTTAATAATGTAAAATAGGAGTTTTTCATTCATTGGCCGAAGGTAAAAAAGCGTACATCGAATTGGAGAAAAGCAAAGAAGAGCAAACAAACACATAAATTAAAGAGAATCACGAGAACTCGAGTACAAGCTTTCTCAGAGATCTATACATTTTAACTCACAAGGCACGAAGAGTCAATTGATCATATTCATGAATGTTCTTACATGGAAACACTTATGCATGCTGAGCTAGGCACTAATGCTTCATGTAGGGATAGACTATCTTAGTCATACTTCCTAAGTGATACTTCACTTAAAACGTGCTCACTTAAATGATATTAAGTAAAACCTATTAGCATCATTAAAAAATCTTAAGTGAAGACATTTTATACCCTGTTTGCTTAGCATGAAAGAAAAATAAATGATAATAAAAATTTTAAATGGTCAACTACGTAAAATTAGTGTGCGTGTGTGTGTGTATATATATATATATATAAAATATTTTTGAAAACTAATATTTTTACAATGTATGGTTAAATTCTCATGAGAAATTTTTTCCCTTTTTCTTAAACTTTTTTATGGGAATTTTTTATTATTATTTGGAGAGCACGTTGGCAGGTTACATAAAATAATTATGATTAATTTATCCTTTTTTTAATATAATTTTACTTAATTTATATGTATATATATAATTAACTTGTTAATATTTTTATTAAAAAATATATTAAATATAACTACCTTTAATAAAATAAATTATTTTAAAATTTTCATAGTAATTTCATGTCCATCAAATAGACCCTTAAATGGCACCAGTGAGCAGCGCTTAAAATTTTTGAGTCACGCCCTTAGCGGGCGTTACTTTAAGTTGTTATTTTTCAGAAAAATAATAATAAACATTCTTCCCACCCCAACCCCTCTCTCTCTCCCGCGATGACACCCTTCAAAACGCGCTCCCTCCTCCCCCTTAGACCACCCCCCCCAACTTTTATACTTAATCGAGGATATAATACTTATATAATCATCTTAGTGTAATAATATAGACGCATAACCGAGGATTGATTTGTTATAAAAGAACGAAGAATTTGGCATTGAGTGGTTTGTTTTGTTGGGGGAAGGGAATCACCACCTCGTCAATCCTTATCCTGATATACAGTCATAGTTGTCAAAAGGGTTATTAGTTTCAGAATCGATGTACAAGCATACTTGTGCTATATATAGGGGTGCTAATTGAGCGAGCGAGCCGAGCTCGACATGTGTTCGAGCTCGGCTCGAATAGTTCGAAACTCGTTCGAACTCGACTCGAGATCGAACGAGTTTTGGACATACATGCTCGAGTTCGACTCGAATATCTTTTATGTGTTCGAGCTCGACTCGAGCTCGAATATACTTAAACTGTTTAATTTTTATGAGCTCGTTCGCCAGCTCGTTCGTGAGCTCGAAACCAACTCGATTAAAAGTCAAAAGTACTTCACTTTAAAAAAAAAATGAGGCCAATGTGGTTTGAACCCACAACCTTGAAGTCATCAAGGTGAATACTTACCATCTCAACTATCTTACATCTTTGTTATTATATTGCATATATATATATATATAAATATAATATAATATAATATAATATAATATAGTATAATATAATATAATATAATATAATATAATATAATATAATATAAAGACTATATTATTATATTATTTTATCGAGTCGAGTTCGAATCGAGCTACGAGTCGAGTTCGAGTCGATTTCGAGTTATAACCGAGTCGAGTCGAGTCGAACACGACCTTGCTCAAGCTCGGCTCGTAAGATTCGAGTTCGAGTCGAGTTCGAGTCGAGCATTTAAATGTCGAGTTTCGAGTCGAGTCAAGCCGAGCCGAACGCTAAATGCTCACGAGCTGGCTCGCTCAATTAGCAACCCTAGCTATATATGGGGATGCCTTCGATGTATCATTAGCTTGCACTTAATTTCATTTACTAAATAAAATCGATGATGTGTACAATTCAGATGTTTGTATGGAAATTCAATATCATGAATGGGAACCGTGAGTTATTAAGTCCTGTGTTTGCAGCCTGGAGCTCTGATCTAGATTAGTAGAGCGTTAAACTTTCTTCCGATTTTGAATCGGGATGCCTAAAAAATTCAGTAACACCTCAAATTGGTTCAAGTTCGTTGACTAAATTGACATATTACGGGCCCTAGTTAAGTCGATTAACTCGAATCTAACTTGTGCGGATTTAATCTTAGCGTCTTAAGATGAAAATACGATACATCATGTGTAGATGATCTAAAGAGGTCCAAATCATGATAGTGACACATGCGATAGTAAACTTTTGCTAAACTCATACTGACTAGTCTTCAAACGACAATCATTGATTTAGTGCCTTATCTTTGATAGAATCCTGTTAACTATCTTACCTCGTGGCCAACAGTGGTCCTGATCTTTTTTTATCATATCAAAACTTTTATTTGGCAAAGAGAAACCAAAACTGTTACCCATAGGTCATAAATTAGTGGAAGAGGAGGAGGTGGTAAAGTGCCCATCAGATTATTGATTTATATCGTTATTCATCCTCATTTAGTACTATTTTCTGGACGTGGTCTATCTTATATGCCAACTAACTTGTCAATATCCCTATACTTCAAGCTCTTTATTGTTACTTTTTTTCTTTTTAATTTATTTCTATAATGTACACCATGTAAGTTTGTTTTGTTGTTCTGACCGGGCTACTTGTGTATATGATTTGTTCCCATACAAATCATATACACAAGAGAAGCAGAAATGGACAGTGTCATTTTAAATCTTAGAATGGCCTGGAGGGGAAGCATACTGGGCCAAGAGCTATCCATGGATGAACTTTATAGCTGGCCCAAACTGTGGCATGGATGAACTTTATAGCTGGCCCAAACTGTGGGAATTGTTATAAACGATATACACCATTTCACACTCGGACTCTGGCATTAAACCCATGTCGTAACGGACGACAATACTAGAAAAACGTTAGTCTTTGCTCATTAATCTGGGAGGAATTGAGATAGAAATTGTTAGCATTTTTTTAAAAAAAGTTGTCAATATTTTAAATATAATATATATATGGGATTGGCTACCCTGGGGGTGACCGCAGGAACAGTTTCCTGCGGTCGCTCAAATCTGGACCGTCAGATCTAATCTGACGGTTCAGATCCATTTTTAAAAAACCTAATTTTTACCATCTCCCCTCCCACTGCCCGGCGCCGCCGCCCTCGCCGCGCCACGGCCGCCGCGCCGCCACCCTTCGCCGCGCCCACGTCCACCGCGCCGCCGCCGTCGTCGCTCCCGTTGCCTCGCCCACGCCCCCGCCGCGTAGCCTAGCCCAACATCCTTCGCCCCCGCCGCGCGCCATTGAAGCACCCTTCGCCGCGCCCCGTCCACGGCGCCGCGCCCCCGTCCACGGCGCGCCGCCCCGTCCACGGCGCCCCCGTCCACGGCGCCGCCGCGCTCCCTCTCGACCCGCCCGCGGGGTCGCAAGGGGCGCGGGGGCGACCCGGGCAGCGACGCGGGCGGCGAGGCGACGGGAGCGCGGGCGAGGCGACGGGAGCGGCGACGGCGGGGGCGTGGGCGAGGCGACCGGAGCGGCGACGGCGGCGGTGCGGTGGACGTGGGCGCGGCGAAGGGTGGCGGCGCGACGGCCGTGGCGCGGCGAGGGCGGCGGCGCCGGGCAATGGGAGGGGGAGGGTAAAATAGGTTTTTTTAAAAATGGATCTGAACCGTCAGATTAGATCTGACGGTCCAGATTTGAGCGACCGCAGGAAACTGTTCCTGCGGTCACCCCCAGGGTAGCCAATCCCTATATATATATATATATATATATATATAAATTTCAATGGTCTTTTCAATCCGATGAGGAACAGTGAGTTGTATATATTATTCCCAGAGTCATGTATTGTCAATCTACACCCCTCCCTCCAATATTGTTGAAATAGATTTTCTTGGCTACCCAAAAAAAGGGGAATCATTTTAATTAGGAGTTCAAAGTGCCTGCCTCTTGTTAAACTTAAACCAACTATAGCCTTGTTCAAGCTTATAACCAATTCACGGGCCATGTATAAATCTAAAAAGAGTAGACAGTAATTTGTTGCTGATAAGTTAATCGATACACTGCATTATTATTTAGTTATATGAATGTTGCATTGGCAGGCTTAATGCTTCTTCTATATATTTTGCTTGCCGCAAGCAGTAGTAGTGATCAGCCGGCATATCTAGCGCACTTCAACTTTAAGGCCGGCAATATTGGACCACTCCTAGCATTTCCCTCACATGCCAAAGGGCCCGATGAGCACATGTACACGAACAAAACTTTCAGCAAAGATAGTGAGAAGCAATCCATAAGCTGGTAAAGACGCAGTTCTGTAAGCTTTCTTTTGATCAAGATAAGGTCTGGGAGGCAAAAGAAAAGAAGGTAAAGGTTGAATTAGCGCTAGCGACGCCTGATCAATCAGTCCGAATGGAAATTAAGCAATATTTATTCTGTATCGGGTATATATACATTACATATAATTGAGGTTGTTATGGTTCATGACTCCAAATCTTGTCAAATCCAAGTTCTCTCGATGGGGGCTACCTAGCTTTTCGCTTATGTGCAATGCTAGGGATTAGATATTATTAAGTGGGTGTATAATTTGTAGTATTGTTTATAAATAGTGACTGAATAGGAGGGGACAGAAAGCTGAAGAGTTGGGCAAATGCATTGAAAAAGAAAATATGAGATGATGAAGGAATGAAAAGGAAGGGTACCCATGGCCATGTGATGCAATGCATATATGGCATGCTCCTTGAAAAAAATGGTTAGAAGAGAATAATGGATGCTCATCATCGAACAATGCACTCCAACTCCTCCTCCTCCTGTAAATTCTTCCAAATCCTGCACAGGAATCACTAATTTCCTGTGGTGCTTTGATAGTAATGCTAAACCAACACCTTCAAGGATCATTGCGCCGCTCTCATTGTTGCATAATCAGTATAATAATCATGCAATTAGATCCTGGACTTATTATGCGGTGCCAAATGGATAGGAATATGGTTTTTAGCATGAAGGTCGGCAATGATAACAGTTGGAATTCAACCCCGAAAATCAAAGGCAAGATCGGGAGGACTCATGACCGCAATGAGTGTAAAGTGTTGAAGGAGCTCTTATTTGGAACCAGTACTTTTAATTTAGTGGTGTGGCGGGGTTCGTGGTGGTTTTTTGTCCAGTACATTTACAGGTTGTGAATTAGGGTTTGTGGTGGTTTTGTGGTTAGAGAATATGATAGACCCACAAGCATGTGCTGATCAAAGGGATGGGGGGGGTGTTTAAAGTCGCGTGGTGGGGAAGATGGAGTGCATGCATGCCCCCCTCCCCCTTCCCTTCAAAAATTGTCTATTGAGAGAGCTGGTTGGCACATGAACGCACGCATAACAAACTGGCCGTGGCTTGCATTGAATCCACTCTATTAATAAAGAATTGGTTGTGATGGATAAATACTCTGATAATATCCAAGCAGGCAAAAGGGAAAGAATGATACGGATCAGTTGATCTTAGGTGAAGAGCGACTACTGTAATTAGCTTCATATGACTTAATTTCTGAAACCATGTTAAAGCCAAATAAAGTTACTTCAATTTTATCCTTATATCATGATATTCTATCGTTTACCACTATACTTTGTGATTTGCAGTAACCCAGTATGCATATGATGGTATTTAAATACTCAACTAAATCTTTAAATATTTCAATTAAAGTCCATCTTAAAGTATACATATGATGGTATTTAAATACTCATAACTAAATCTCTTCCTAGTTGCAACATATTTTCCTTTGAGCATGTGTTCCTCTAATTAGGTGGTCATACGCCCAGCCTCGAATTGATTTAGGTCGTAGAGGCACGACATTCAAATCTCCCAAACGTAGTATAATTAAGAGTGGTTTAATTAGCATCCTTTCCCAGCTGTAGTTGCACGCAATTTTCACCCCTACTTTAAATAAATGAAACTTGCTTGCCCCCCTACTTGAGAGAAATTATGACTTTCACCCAAAAATATTTATGTCTATCAAACAGTAAAATCTTTCCTTTCCTTAATTTTCTACTAACTTGTTCTAGGATAACCAACCAAATATTAAGTTTAAAACAATTGTGAATTAATAGGGGATTATTGCGAAATATTTTATTAAGAAAAACGACATTTCATGCCAATTATTTAAAAGGTATATAAATTATAGGGAATTACCATTTCATGGTAAAAAAAATACATTATTCACTATCCAATGACAGTCTTTAATGGCTCTATGATTTAATGTTATTTTTAAAATTAAAGTCAATAATACCCCGGGACTTAAAATTTTGGTTGAGATTTGGGGCCGGCTTGGATTGAGCTATGAATAAGTTAAAAAATATGAGTTTGGGTTGGGTTGTAATAGTTTTATTTAAAATTATTTTACATAAATTAAGAATTATAATTTGAAAAGCATGTTATTTGAAAATAGATATTTAATAAAAAAATTTATTTATTTAGTTATTTATTCTTATTTGTTGCTGGTAATTAAAAGTATAGTTTTAGCCATTTTAAAAATTTTAAAATTTTGATAAATTTTATTCAAATATGAAAATTTTATTTTAATTAAAAATTTTACTTATTAGTGCACACTTATTAAGATTATTACTTATCTTATATAATTAATTTTAGTATTTTTATATAACTATTATATTCTAAAAATGGATATTCTTGTTAAAGTCAAATCGATAGATATTCATTATTTTAATTGAAAAATAATGTTTACTATACTTTCTAGAATTAATTTCATATATTATTTAAAATTAATATTTAAAGAATTTATTATTTAATAATAAAGATCTATCTTTAAATATTTCTCCATTAAAAAATAAATAAAGATATTACAACTCAACTCAAGCTCATCTTTTTTAAAACTAATTCATAATTCGATCCGCCCAGTCCAAACGAACCTAAATATCAACCGAATTTTCATGCTAAAGGTGTCATTGATTTTAAATTTTAAAAAAAACCATTAAATCCTAAAATTATTAAAGAGTGTCATTGAATAGTGGATAGTGTTTATTATTACTATTAAATAGTAATTTCCTGTATAAATTATTCGGTGAAAGTTAAAAAAGAAATAATGTTTTAGCGTTTCTTATGCAAAGGAGACATGGAAGGGAATCAAAGCCTGGAGTCTGTGTGCCCTCTCATAATACATGGCTGGATTCCACTGCCCTCGTACGCATACAATTGTGGACAAGTCATTCACGCTCACATAAATGCCCATCTACATGTATAGCCCCACCCTATTTCCTTACTTGTCTTTCGACGAGAAGCCACCAAGCTTTTGGATGAGAGTGAACATCACACTCCCTTTCAAAATTTGTACCACTCTTCAAAGCCAAAAATATCAAAATAATAATGAGACGAAGAAGAGGAAGAAGAAGACTGATGATAATATATTTTGAAAAAAATGTAGCATTTTCGATATTTTATCATTTTAATTAATGGTTTTTCATTTATAAATGTGATTTATTTTTAAATGTTAAGATGAACATTTTTTGATGGCAGTGATTTTTATTATGTCATAATTTAAGATCAATCAATTGAGGTTTGATTATTGTTAAAAATAATATTTGAAATTCATGACAAAGAAAGTAGGCATCAAGAAGATGGCGGTAAAGGGTATATATAATATCTATACTAATGTTATATTTGCACATGTCACATCAATTACTTGATAGTACGTAAATTGGGAGAAGTTTGATCTTTGTTGAATCATGCATGTATAAAGAGGATTTAATTATACATTTTGTTTCATACATAATCAGTGAAATAAACCTCATGGAAAACCTTCAATCTGTGACCTTTCAAAGTTTGATAGATTGAGCCAGTGCATGAAATATGTAACAGTACCTACATCTCATATACCATAGAGTTTTCTTATGAATAAATCAAGGCTAAGGTGAGATGGAGGAATTCTAAGAGGAAGAGCTCTTGATACACCCTCTCTAGTATATCCCCAAATCGCACTCACAATTATAAACAGTCAAAAGCATCAACTTCATCTTGCTGCTTCTCACATATTGTTTTTTTCCCAAGCTGCTTCTGATCATACATTGTTTTTCAACCAAAAAACACGTTTTTCTCCTCTTCTCAATTGAGAGCAAGTTCAAATATCGCATTCCTTATACAGTACTGTACGATTAATAATACTGTTTCATTGCTTCCAAGAAAATAACACATATACATACCTTATTCTGTGATCATCACAACCAGTATCATGTGTATTGTCTCTTGCATATATAGATGGCTTGCAACAACTTTTTTATTTTTTTGGTCTCATGATTGCATTCATTATGCAAAGCTAGTCAAAAAAACAGAACAATGTTGTCTCTCATATGAGATAAAGCAACAAGTATTATTTGATGTATATATATTTTTACAATCACACTTTAAGATTTTTTTTCTGGGTGTTATGCTTGCCACCTAATATATAGAATTGACGTTACACACTATTGTGGTAATATTTTTGACCCTGCCAATTTCGTAAGAGGCATTTTAATCTACAGCTAATGTAAACATAAAAATTATTAGTAAGTAAAACAACTACTAGGTTAAGAATTAAGACACTTGAGCATTATCACAATTAGGTTTATCAGAAAATAAACGGCATTCACAGATGCTCTTCATAGTCCCTTGGAAAAAGAAAAGTCCCACCTTTTGTAAATGGATCTTTTTTTATTTGTGACTAATGAATTATTGTTTTATACATGGACACCTCTTTATAAGAACTACTCATTTAACGATTGCATGTCAACTGTGATTACTAGTTAAAAAATACAGCGATATCAAATGGCTTTTTTATATATAAAAGAGGCGCGAAATTTTATTTCCTAAGAAAAAGGTTAAAGTTAATCTCTCCTCTCTTTTTTATTGTTGATAGTTTTTATTTCTTATAATTAGAATTAAAAATAGATAATATACAAAAGTGTCTTATATTCATCATAAAAATCTGGATGTGAAATAATAATGAAATCCACTATTAATTAAAATCTTCCAAGGTGAAACACGCCGGTCACCTTTAATTTCACGAGGTTCATTATGCTTTCAAGCGCTAATAATGCAAAGATGAAAGAAGATATGAGATGCCCTTACATGTCATTCATTTGCGAATTAAACAACATAATCATTATTGTAGTATCTTTTTTTACGAAGCACAAAAACCTAAAAATACACCATCGGAAATAACACAATATTAAACAAAAAAAGTGCAATATATAGAAAACAAGTTTCCACGACTGACATTGTCCCCCCTCCTCACAGGCTCCAACAAAAGACAGTCAGATTACTAATATTTTTACTTCTTAAAAATACCAAAAAAGGAAGGGGGGCCACAAAAGTGGACCCGTGGGGTCCACGCATACGACCACACACTGCGTCCGCACAGCACGTGATTCGGCCCCACAAAGGTAATAAAAGTGAAAGAGATTATCGATAATAAAAAAGGTTAACAAAGAAGACATGAATCGAGTACAAATTACGAACCATGCATCAACCTCTCTCGTTTGCCTTCGGACCGAAGACAAACTCGGGTCAGTCGACAATGACATAAAGCGAGGAGGAGGCGTGTGACCCAAGCCGGACCATTCTTCATAGGAAAGGCTGTGGTTAGGTGGAGAAGAGAAATTGTAGTTAAGACTTAATATAACCAATGGTTTGCCATCTCTACTAGTTTAATTGATCGACACCTAAAATCCTTTTGTCTGAATCAAATCAGGCAATTAATACCTGGCTCGGAAAGAAGTGTGGTGGTTTGCATCAAATGACAAGAGCATGTTGGTGTAACTTCAACCAATGTACGACTTCGACGATGAACCAAACCAAACATCAAATCAGTTTTGGGTTTTTCAAGCTTTTTCCCCCAAATTACATTTGGTAAAAGTATACTTAATATACTCTATAAACTAGAGGATAATTGTCCATGTACCATTCATTTTATCATTAGAAAAGCACATGCCAGATCAGGAAGACGTTTACACACCTTTAATATTAATTAGAGCTACAAACTTAAATGATTTTTTCGAGTCATAATTTTTCTCTCTTTTACCATCAGTGGATTCATTTTATTTAGGTTAATGTTGAAGTAGTTATTATTATATGCAATAAGGCTAAATAATGTTATATATGTAACACGTGGCACATTGTTAAAAAAGCTTGTGTGGTTGATTATATTTTTCTAAAATCTAAATATTTGGATGGTGTCATCAACTTCAAATTTGTTGCAGACAAATTATGTCTACCTAATGAAGATGATAAGTAGATGTCTCCCTGACGAAAAATATAATATATTTAATAAGCAAAATTCCAATCTGTTTGTGTAAAACTAGTAATATAAAGCACGCTTAGTACAACCTACATAAATCATTTATGTTCTCTAAATGGCACAGTTAAATTTTGATTGATTCCTAATCACTTTTAAAAAATAATATTTAATATTTTCAACCCCCAAAAATTCAAGTCTTCTATAAAGTTGCAAATCCAAAATGGTTGGTTGAATCAACCAAAACCTAATTTTTGGATTTGAGCAAACAATTTGCCAAGAGACAATCGCAGTTAACAAAAACACCAAGGATGGTATGAACACATGCACTAATCGGCCAACATCTAATGCTTACCATTTTTAAAAGAAATATTACACTAACGTTAAAAACCTTTGACATTATCTTGATATATACACTACATGAATCATGCACATTATATTACAGTTATTAAGGGCCTAAAATATAACGAAATAACAGTTTAAGCACTTTGGATATTCTTTGACGTAAACTTAATTAAATTAATTTGCTTGCAACTTCATTATATATATATATATATATATATATATATATATTTGTAATCTTCTTGATGTTCTTCACCTACTCTCTCTACACACGGTGCGGAATAGAGTGAAGATTAAAGATATCTTATATAAAAATTAAAGAGAACTAATTTAAAAGAGATAAAAGAAGATATCCACCTTTAATTTCAACACATGAGAAAAAAAAGACTTTATCTTAAACAAAGTTAATTTATTTTTGTGGGGCACATCCCATTATGCATGTCGTTAGACATTTATGATTTATAAAATTTAATTTAAGTAATTATACAAAGATTGGGCGGAGAACGTGGGTGGAAAAAAATTATATCGTATTTTTTTAATTTTTAATAGCGTACATGTTTCTCTACTATGGATTATATGTTTGATCATTTGTTTTATTAAAATAATAATAGCACCACATCTTCCCATACTTATAATTGTCTGTCATAACCAAAGATTAAAAATAAGGAACAAGACACAATACACAATCTCATTTATCAAAATTTACCGTATTGAT
This sequence comes from Piper betle, assembly GCA_033002965.1. Taxonomy (NCBI): domain Eukaryota; kingdom Viridiplantae; phylum Streptophyta; class Magnoliopsida; order Piperales; family Piperaceae; genus Piper; species Piper betle. The sequence continues at coordinate 81,642 of JAURVB010003256.1, read as the reverse complement.
CGCATTTTTATTCTATAAGATAAAAGGTGGTCAAATCAATTAATCCACATTAAAATTGTGTTAGTAGGTAAACACAAGAATGCTAATATTTGTAGGAAATCAGACGAGGGTGAGGCGACAAAAGTGTATAATATCAAACATTATATGTACATAAAAGCTTGATTACCTGGCAGCCATGTTGGTTGGGAAAAAAAAGCCATGTTACAGGCTCCCACAGTCCCACCAAAACCATGTACGGCAAGAACCATGGAGAGGAGAAGAAGCAGGAGGTCAGAAGTGAAATAAAGAAGAAGAAGGATGGTGAGGTGCAAAGCAGAGACAGCAATATTGGTGGGAAAAGAGTGAGAGGGAAGTATTCTCCCTGCCTCACCGCTGTCCCATGGTATGACACCCAGAAAAATCACCGCACCAGAAGCATCTCCACCACCACCTCTTACCCTATCCCCTTGCTTAATTCACTCCCCAGTAGGTGTCATTGTGTGATTCTTGCTGTTGAAGACAGAGATAACAAGGGGAAGGATCAGAGTGAAGCACAAGGCAAAATGATAGTGGTGGTGGTTGTTGTTGATGATTTTTTTATTGCCTTCCCATTCTCTTCATCCACCTAGCTGCTGCTTCTGCTTCTTCTTATTCTTCTTCTTCTTCACCAAGCGATCACATTCTTTTTTACGTTCCCCCATTACCGTCTTCTTTTCATCTGAGAGGAGGAATCTGGAAGAGTTATCTCGCTTTCTGTTCCTGGTGCCTCTATCTTTCTGGGCTCCTTCTTCTTCGATTGGAGGAGGAGGGAAATGGTGCTGCCGGGCTCAAAGTCTGAGTCTTTGAGCCTATTTGGTCGGTGGTGACCCTGTGCTGGTGTCCTCTTGCGCCGTGGCTGTGTGGCTGCCCATCGTGTGAGCTGCGGTCGTTCCTGTTGGAATCACTCACATGGAAGCTCCTTCGGAGGAGTCCTGCGTCAAGGTGGCCGTCCACGTCCGGCCACTGATTGGCGACGAGAAGTTCCAAGGCTGCAAAGATTGCGTCTCAGTTGTTCCCGGCAAAAAACCTCAGGTTTGCGTTACTTTTTTGTTGGAAATGGTTGGTAACACTGTGCAGGCGGGTGCAAGTTTTTTCGTTTCTTTTTTTCTTCCCCGGTTAGATCTGATGCGATATTGCACCGACGGCATTATGATGCTTGAGTTTGTGAGTTGGTGAGTATTTTGTTTGATTTCGGTGTTTTTTTATGTTTTGGATGTTAGACTTTGTTTGGTGAGAGTGCCTTTGTGTTTCGTGGCTTTTCGTTGGTGGACACCTTATACACTTCACTTAATATGCCTAAATCATGTTTCCGAATCTCCTCGATTTAGCTAATCTGGAATAAGAATGGAGAAGAATTGTGTAAAAGTTGGTAAATTTATCTTCTACTCCCATTCCCATCCACCCGGGCTAGTTGTTCCCTTAGGTTCATGGATGTTGTGGAATGTATTAGCTCCTCTTTTTATTCTGATTTCGCTTCTGTCGTGCATTTACCTTGTTGCAGTTACAAATTGGAACACATTCTTTCGCCTTTGATCACGTATATGGGAGCAGTGGTACACCATCTTCGGCAATGTTTGAAGATTGTGTTGCTCCTCTTGTGGACGGCTTATTTCTAGGATACAATGCCACTGTTCTTGCGTATGGTCAGGTGATTATTGAACTTTCAATCATTTTTCGTTTCTTTATCGGGTTGTATCATGATGGTTGCACAAAGCGCTGGGCAGCTTGTTATATAAACTTCTCTGAGGGTCTGTTATGGATAGATTACTGCAGGAGGGCTTTAGGGAGAGTCAAAATTTGCTAGTACATTTATGGTGCACATTTGTGTTTCCTACAACGTTTTCTGGATGCCAGAGTTTTTCGTCTGCATGTATTGATTTACATAATAATTGCACTCTGTATTTCCTTTCCATTGGCTGTAAGAATATAAAAATAACAATGCTATTTTGGCATTCGGCTTTCCTTGACGATAGTTGTTACGTCTGTTGCAGACAGGTTCCGGGAAGACATACACCATGGGGACCAATGTTAAAGATGGTTGTCAAACAGGGCTTATCCCTCAAGTTATGAACGTATTATTCAGTAAAATTGAACTTTTAAAGCATCAAGCTGAATTTCAGCTACACGTTTCTTTCATTGAGGTGCGTATGGTATATATCAGTGTATTATGTGTTTATACTTTTAAATGCATGCTTCGGGCTTTGAATTAATTGCAACAGTAATCAGCTGAAAACAGCCTTTTGAAAACAAACTCTGGTAGTAGATACAGCTGGGTTGCTTTGCTATTTAGCCCCACAGTATACAAACGTTTAATGTGGGAGGACTCTTCCATTAATTTGTATTAGTCATTTTGATGGTACGCCTTCTTTTTTTCATTTTCCCGATAAATTATTACATCAATCAATCATGGTGTCGGACTTCTGGAAATTTTTTCTTTGGCTCCATTAGTAAAGTAAGTGTAATTTTATTTTATAATGCTACAGAAGATTCCATTTGGTTTTAAACGTATGGTATCTCTAGCAACATGTTAAAACTTATAATTTTTAGCATTTTCTATAGAAAAATCTTAACCTGTTAGGGAGTGTATAAAACTATTCATATTTACCATGCCGACACTCTGCAATTCTCATTCTCGTTAGTTGTTATTTTTCTGGTATATGATGTTTGTTATTTCTAACTGTGTTATTTTAATGTCCTGTTTTCTCCAAGGTACACTAGTCCAATATTGATAGACATTCTTGTATGATTGATTATCTTACATGAAAGAGAGCATGCAAACAAGAACAATTAATTAACAACCAAATTCTTTCTTTGTTTTTGTTCTTGCATGTAAAGATTCTCAAAGAAGAGGTGATGGACTTACTAGACCCTGCCTCTGTAAACAAGCCGGAACTTGTTAATGGAAATTCAGGGAAGATAATGATGCCAGGGAAGCCTCCTATACAAATTCGTGAAACGTCAAATGGGGTCATTACACTTGCTGGATCTACTGAAGTTGATGTGAATACACAAAAGGAAATGGCTGCTTGTTTGGAGCAAGGGTCCTTGAGCCGCGCCACTGGTAGTACAAACATGAACAATCAATCAAGGTAGATTACTAAACATTGCATGTCTTCTATGACGAGCATTTAGTATTTTCTCTATTTCATGGTCCCTTTACTCAATCAATGTCAATATATATTTTCATTGGGTGGCATCTATCCCATGCATTTTCTTGATTCTATAAAATTGTTAACATTTTTATGTTTGGAGGAAAAATCGTTTATTTGCTCCTTGACATTACTTTGATCTGTCATGAAAATCTTCTAATCAATATACATTAGCTGGAAGTTCTTCATCATTGATTAATTTTTGTTTGTAAATACTGTTTGTTTTAGCCGCTCCCATGCCATCTTCACCATTACATTGCAACAAATGCGTAAACCAACTACATCTATTGATAATGATGAAAACTTAACGGAGGATATGACTGACGAGTATCTATGTGCAAAGCTTCACTTGGTGGATCTAGCTGGTTCAGAGCGGGCAAAGAGAACAGGTTCTGATGGTCTTCGTTTTAAAGAAGGTTATGCCTTCTCTGATCTGATTAACTTCATTTTTGATTGGGTTATAAACTGATGTTCATGAATCACTCTCTCTTTGTTTTAACAGGGGTTCACATTAACAAGGGACTTCTGGCACTAGGCAATGTCATAAGTGCACTAGGAGATGAAAAGAAGCGCAAGGAAGGAGTTCATGTTCCTTATCGAGATAGCAAACTTACTCGGCTCCTCCAGGTATTTTTACTTTATAGATACTAACCTTTGGTGCATTGGAATGTTGCAAGGTGCAATCTGCGTTGCAATTTATGACATCTGTTGTCCTTGCACTTGCAAGGTTTACATACCAATAGTGACGTTGGTAATTTGTTGATAAAAATCTGGTATAGTATCTTGTTCAAGGATTTGACTTATTTTTTTATTAATAAACAACAGGATTCACTTGGGGGAAACAGCAGAACTGTTATGATTGGTAATGTCTTGTTTAAATTTGCTTGTGTTCTGGAAAGTGTTGCTTGAATTTGTTTTTTAATCCTTAACATGCCATGTTATGCAGCTTGTATCAGTCCTGCAGACATAAATGCAGAGGAAAGTCTAAATACGCTTAAATATGCTAATCGTGCTCGCAACATTCAGAATAAGCCTGTTGTAAGTCCTTTCATCTTGTTGCATTTTTTATATAGGAAAGCTGCATATTGTTGAGTAAACTTAAGCAAATGATTTGGTGCCTGTTAATTTGCGGTTGATTAGGTAAATAGAGATCCAATATCCAGCGAGATGCAAAGAATGCGTGAGAAACTTGAATGCTTACAGGCTGAACTACTTTGTGCTCGTGGGGGTGCTTCATCAGACGAAATACAGGTAGATCATATAGTTCAAGCTGAACCACTTGTCTAGTCTAATATTCCTGCCTCCCTACCTCCCTCCCTCCCTCTCACCAATTCACACATAGAGGCACATAAAGCAACGAAGTCGATCATATTTTAATACATGTGAAATTTATCTTTAGAGGATTGTTTCTGCACTGGAAAGGCTTCACTAAGTCTTTCAATAATACATGAAAAACGACATACTATATAATTATTTACTAATTCTATTTATTTAAAAGGTTTATGGCCTCAAGTCAATAAGATTATGTGAGCCTCTTTGGAACTCCATAAACGTGATTTTTGCTAGACATAAATGATAATACAGTTAGCAGTGTACCTTTTGTGAATTCACCGTTATAAATGGAACTTCATACTAACTTTATCTATCTACAGGTCCTCAAAAATAGAATTTCTTGGCTTGAGGCCACCAATGACGAGCTCTGTAAAGAACTCCAAGAATTCCGGCAGAGAGGCACTTTCCCTGATCAGTTCAAAACTGAGAATCAAGTATGTTGATTCTTGATCAGTTTATTATGATCCCGTGCATAATGTTATATGTTATCATTTGTTTTTAAAATTTGTATTTTTCATTGATTTTGAGAGAGACTGTAGTATCACATGAGCTACTTGAATTAATGATGGGATACACCATCAATATCGCAGGAAGGCCCTTGTTTCATGAGGGAAGAAGTTTTAAAGAGGAGGTCACGTAGTACAGAATCAAATGATTATCAAATGGCTGAGGCAGCAAGTAATGCGTCCAATCTAGTTAAAGCAAAAATAAGTTGACAAATAGTTGCAGAGCTATTTTCTAATTCATAATTAGTTTCAGCAGCAGAAAATTCCAAGGAATTTGATGAAGAAGTTGCACGAGAGTGGGAACACACACTATTCTGCAGAATAATATGGACAAAGAACTGAGTGATTTAAATAAGCGTCTGGAAGAAAAAGAGGTACATTTCAATATTCAGTTGTTAACATTTTTAGCTGCATCAGTTAGTTTGTAGAAGCTGATTAACACTGGTTTACATGCAGTCTGAGATGAAGATGTTTGAAGGATTTGATCCTGTAGCACTCAAGCTGCAATTTGGAAAGAAACTTTTGGAGCTTGAGAATGAGAAGCGAGCAGTTCAGGTGAATAAGAAACTCCAGTTTATAACTTTATTAAAATATCAAAACATATTTTAGAATGTTTAACTGATTTCTATGCTTTTAAAAATTATAGCAAGAAAGGGATCGCTTGCTAACTGAGGTTGAGAGCCTTGCTGCTACAACTGATGGACAAACACAAAAATTGCAAGATCACTACCTACAAAAACTGAAGGCCCTTGAAACCCAGGTTCCATGCTGAATCTTTGTGACACAAAAGCTGGTCTTTATGTCGGTGCTTCTCATTGGGAAATAATTATGTTCTTTAAACTAGGAAAATTTTCTTTTTAGATATTGGAACTTAAAAAGAATCAGGAAAACCAAGTCCAGCTCTTAAAACAGAAGCAAAAGAGCGATGAAGCGGCTAATAGACTTCAAGATGAGATACAATTCATCAAACAACAGAAGGTTGTAAACAAAAATATATTTGCAGTCTACCATGTTTGTCATTTTGCCACTTAAAGGAGGTTTCTTAAGATGATTTGGGACTTAAACATGTTTATAGACTGAGCTAACATTATCATGTTAGGATTAATGCAACTTCATTAATCGTATCATATCAGCAGTAACCATTTCCTGAAAGTGCAGGTTCAATTGCAGCACAAGATAAAGCAAGAGGCAGAACAATTTCGGCAGTGGAAAGCTTCTCGTGAAAAGAATTGTTGCAGGTAGCGTAAAGATTGTGTTAGATCCTTGATCTGTTTTTTGTTGCTGTTACTACCTGTTTGTGATATAAGACAGTTGTTGCATTCATCATCTTACATGATTGATCAATTTTATCAAAGCAGAATTGTGGAGGTGTTGCATATAAAATACATCCACATTTTTGTGTTGATATTTTATTCTTTTTTTTTAATACAAATTAGGCTCATATATTTACTGTGTGTGGCAGCTAAAAAAGGAAGGACGGAGAAACGAGTATGAGCGGCATAAGCTTCAAGCTTTGAATCAGCGCCAAAAATGGTACATTTTAGTTTAACGAGTTGTTCGTACTTGAAGTGGTCCTTTGTAGTGGTTACTTTGTGCCTGAGGTGGTTGTAAACTCCATTTAAATTCTTTATACAAGATAGTGATAGTCAAATTAAATTTATGCTATATGCTTACATGAAATATGGTGGAGAAATATAAACCTAGAAGATAGTGTAGGGAATTGAGTGCCTTGAGCCTTGTTCTTCATTCCAAGATAGTCATAATTAACCGAGTCAAAATCAACATTTGTTAATAGGTTCTTCAAAGGAAGACTGAAGAGGCTGCCATGGCCACTAAAAGGTTGAAAGAACTGCTGGAAGCTCGAAAGACGTCAACCCGTGATTCAGCATGTAAATTCTCTTCTCATAGTAATTTTCCTACAGTAATTCTTTTCCCACTAATAAGCGTTTTGGTTTTAAAAAACATGTTTCTTTCTTTCAGTGCTTACCAATGGGCATACTCTTGGTGGCCAGGTAACTAATCTGCCATTCTTTTGATGAAATTCATTGATTTCTCCGGTCCTATGAGAACTAATTGTGACATTATATCCAACACTTTTCAGACCAATGAAAAAACATTGCAGAAATGGCTTGATCATGAACTGGAAGTTATGGTAAATGTGCATGAAGTTCGATTCGAATATGAAAAACAAAGCCAAGTGTATGTAATCCTATTCTTTCACTATTTTGTTATTCCTTTTGATTGTTTGTATCTTGTTGATAGTGTAGAATGTTTTTATTGGGTTAGTCGAGCTGTTCTTGCGGAAGAGCTAGCCGTGTTGAAGCAAGAGGATGAACTTGTGGCAAAAGTTCTAACTTCACCTGGAGTAAAAAATGGCTCTAATAGGTATCAAATCTTCAACGTTGTCATGACACTTACGACAGTGGTGATGTGTGTTTATTTTTAAACTAACTTTCTTGCTGCAGAGTATCTTCAATGTCTCCAACTGCAAGAATGACAAGAATTGCATCACTTGAGAACATGCTTAGCATGTCCTCGAATTCATTGGTTACTATGGCATCACAACTCTCTGAAGCAGAAGAGAGAGAGCGTGCATTTTCTGGGCGTGGAAGGTGGAACCAATTACTGGTCAATGGCTGATGCTAAGAACTTGCTGCAGTATATCTTCAACATCGCAGCTGATGCAAGGTAAATTTATGCCTTAGCCTCAGATATTTTTTTTTGGAGCTAATTCAACTGTATTTTGCTCAATCTAGCTGATTAATTTATAATTATTTCTTAAACGTTCTGTCACTGCTCTTTTTTTTTTGTACTAAATGAATGTCTTGTCCATAGGTGCCAGCTGAAGGATAAGGAAATTGAGGTAAAGGAACTTAAAGAACAATTGAATGAAGTTGTTGCTCTACTGCGACATAGTGAAGCTCGTAGAAAAGAAGCTGAAAGGCAGCAAAAGCTTCAGGAGCAAGCTGTTGCCATTGCCTTAGCCACGTCAGCTTCAGTGAGTGTAACACTAACTCTCTTCTCAAATATTTTACCGCAGTGCTTTTCTCGAGGGTCAAACTTGGAAGACTGCAGCTACCATAGTCGTGACATGATTCTTCCAAATTGAGATTTATTAGCCTGGAGAAAACTAATAGTTTAGCACCCATATGTTCATATTCTTATCTTATTGCATGTGTTACACGTCTGAGTCAAAGTCATCACTTTTATTCCATGAGAGAGATAGGTTATCAGAAGGTAAATGATGTCATTTGATTCAAGTATGTGTACTAGTATGTGGCCGAAAGACCGAGTGGCATGTTAACAGCTGGCTGTTTTATAACAACACATACAGGCCTTATGGGCATGAATGGTAGTAAATGGCGTTATTGCCCTTGGGAAGCTTGAACCTACTTTGAAGATGGGCTCATCTCTTTACTTTTAAAAGTTTCGACCTTCTAATAATTAATAACTGCTAAAATCTGATGAAGGTCAAGCATATACTATAGAGTTCCTTGTAAATTTTGTTAACTTTCAGTCATGTTAAAATTTTTAATAAGTGAAAGAATGTTATTTGCGAGATTCAAATCTTAATGCTGAGTTACTAATGTGTTAAGAGGAGAGGTGGGGATTCAGTTACATGTTATCACAGTGACTGAAAGTGTGCGAATCTTCTTCTCCCGTTTAAAAGACAAGACTGACCTATTTAGTGTGTTATTACTTGGCAGGGAAATTCAAATGTTTCGGTGAAACACAGTGCTGATGACAATAGTGGATCTCTTTCTCCAATGCCAGTGCCAGCACAGAAGCAACTTAAGTATACAGCAGGCATCGCTAGCAGTCCAGTCAGGGAGAAAGCAGATTTTGGTAGCCATCAAAGAAGGGTGTGTACGACATTTTGGTTGAGATGCATGAAAGTGTTTTTTCTTCTTTACCTCAGTGTATTTACTTGTCTGATGCTTGCAAATTACCTGGATAAATGCAGACAGTACCAATGGGTCAACTATCAACAGGGAGAAAGCTAGCAGTAGCAGGCCAGGCAGGAAAACTATGGAGATGGAAACGAAGCCATCATCAATGGATTTTACAGTTTAAATGGAAGTGGCAAAAACCGTGGAGGTTGTCAGAGTTGATCAGACGCAGTGATGAAACAATCATGAAGGCAAGACCAAGGTTTCGAACACACACTCTAGCCGGCATGATCTAAGTAAACCTGCTCGCCATTGCTCCATATTTACAAAGGAGATCACGATGACAATTTCCAGGATTGAGCCATAGTGCGAACACAGGTAAAAGCAAGTTATCTTTTAGTAGCCTATCTTATGAACAAAATAAGATATCAGATCAATATTAATGTACTTCATTTTCCTCCTCTAAATGCAGCCAAATTCTGAAGCAGTATGCCGTCAGTAAATGGAATATATAAACCATATGGATGCTTTTGTTTTTTTGGTGGAAAACATCCTGAAGCTGAATGAGAAGACAAGTTGAAGCTTGGAAGTCCAGATGCATACTGCCTTGTACAGTTTTAAACACGGGTGATGTGTGTAGATATGTTTATGCTTTGGTACGTAGGTTCATCTTCGTAGAAAACATAAACCACAAAATTTCAGCAAAAGGGAATATGGCAAACAAATGCAGATTTCTCCAAATAGAGACGCTCACCACAGCCCGTTGATTTTTGGATTTTTTTGGCCAACAGTAATCCAAGTTTTGAAAAATTTCAGATAAGGAAGGAGCATTGTTGCCTCGTTTATTAGGGAGGCAAAGGGGAAGAAAGTGTTATTACAGTTGCTTGTTTGTTTGTTTTTTATTTTGCATCTTATATTATGTTTGTGTAATTAATGTCAAAAAGTGTCTCAGTTCATGGATAGTAAACTCAGCAGAATGAGATGCTCTGCTGTAGAAAGAGCAAGGAAATGTGTTCGATAGGTTTTAGAGTCAATAATAAGGGTGCAATGCAGCAAGTATTTGATATTTTGTGGCTGCTACTTTGACTTTCTGAAAACTGCAAAAAGATTAGTTTGCCAAGAATCCCCGCCGGCGTTTTTTTTACGCACATATTTAGTTTACACAAGTAAACGATTTATAGCTCGGCCGCATCACTCTGGTAACGGCGGAGGAAGCCTATTAGTCATGTCCGGTGGCTTTGTAGCCCTATAGCTACGCAGTGCGCCATGTGTTCGCAAATGAGAAGTAGGTAGTTTCTTCTTCGGTAAGGGCGAGGCCGGCGGCAGGCTCTTAGACTGAGATGGGAGGTCATATGGGATGGGATAGTACTGGAGCAGGCGATGGCACAAAAACTTCTCAAGGGCGAGGCTGGACATTCGTTATGGGACAGCTGGAATGGCCTGCCTGGTATGCAGTGTTTCTATCGTCCAAAACCCCGTCTTCGTCAAATTCCAGCAGTGTGGCCATAAGGAGGTGAAGTAGTTATCGGACAAAAACAAGTTTTGTAGGTTTGCCAGGGTGCACACCACCGCAGGCACCGCCCCGAAGAGGCGGTTTCCGGCGAGGTTGAGCTGCTCTAGCTTGGCCATGCACCCAAACAACTCTATGGAATTGGCCCGGTTAGCTTGTTGGACCCGACATCGAAGACTGTGGCCTCCTTGAGGAGCCCAATTTCGAAGACGGTGACCCATTGAACTCGTTGTTGAGGAGTAGCACTTCAATTAGTGTGTCGGAGTCATAGTTGCAAAAATTTGTTAATTCGGCTTGGTAGAAAATTGGTTTAAAATTATGGTGGATTGTTTTGCCCAAAAATCGCTCAATTCTTGCCGATCCGAGCCAATTCTCACCCGAGTCAATTATAATAAGAATCGGCTGATTTAAATGGAAGGGGGAGACAGGGTTGGGGGTCGGCCGGGGGAGGGGAGTTGATCTGGCGGGGAAAGGGAGGAGCAGGGGTAGCAGGGAGGGAAGAAATATGGCGGGGGCGGCCTAGTGGGGGGGGTGTGCGCGGAGGGGGGAGACAGGAGTGGTGGCGGGGAGTGGCAGGGGACAGGGTGCGGGGAGGTTGGATGGTGGCAGGGCGACTAGATGGCCGAGCGGCTAGGGGGATTGAATGGTGGCAATTGTGAAGGTGGCTGCGTTAGTAGGGGGTAGTTTAGGTAATAAAAATTGACTCGCTCCTTACTCGAATAAATAATAATAAAATAAATCCTAAAAATACAAAACAAAATATAATAAAATAAAATACAACCAATAAAATGACGTGTTTTCTAAAATGATGCGGGGGACAGGGAGGAAATTGATGATTGATTTTGACCGATTTAAGTGACCTAATTTTTGATCGATTTTTGATGAATCAGTCAATTCAACAACTCAATTCTAATCATATTCAACGTCCCATTCTGATTTTTACAAGTGTGATTGGAGTGTTGTATAGGCCACTCGGAATGGGGTGGGTGAACTTGGTGTTGGCCAGGGTGAATTATGTGGCCTTGAGGTTGCCAATGGTTTTGGGCAGGGCTTGCGTGAACCGATTGTTGTTAGGGGTGTAAATAAGTCGAGCCGAACATATATGTTTTTGAATTCGACGTAAATTTGATAAGTATGTTTGAGCTTGTTTGAGTGGTCGATGAGCTTTGATGTATTATGGTCAAAGTCGAGCTTGTTCAAAATTTATGGTATTTGAATTTGACTCATATTTGGCTCGTTATGTTTTCAAGCCAAGCTTGAGTTGGGCGAATGCTTGTGTTTGTCTCATACTCTAGTTATATAGAATCAAAATTTTCTTTCCAACACCAATATGACCTTAATAGTATTGGCGAGCCGAATATTTTTTTGAGTTTAAACACATTGAACTTGAGTTTCGAGTTAAGTCGAACCGAACACTCCCTAGCTCAAGCTTTATTCTTTGTTCAACTCCGAGTATTTTTTCGAGCACAAAATTAACGATTATGAGTTCAAGTCAAATAGAGCAGATTAATATGGATTTTTACATCCCTCGTTGTTGTTGATGAATAGAAAATCGATCACCGGGAATGAGCTAAAGAGCTCGTCGGGGACTGCGCCGGAGAAGGTATTGGACGGATGTCGTGGAAAATGATCTGCGGGCCTGAGGACGGCAGTGGGGAAGGAACCTGAGAGGAGGTTGTTGCTCACGTCGAGCTCGAAGATGAAAGGCAGGCCGCCTATCCCTGAGGGGATGGTGCCGGCGAAGCGGTTGGAGTTGGCGTGGAAGAGTGCAAGGTCTGGGAAGCTGGCGGGGCGGCCAGGAGGAAGCCGTTGAAGTCGATGGCGGCGACGGCGGTGGCGGAGAGGTTGTATGGCCGGGGCCACGGGACAGGTGCAGCCTCTATCACCTAGTACTGTGGAAACCGTCGCCGGAGAAGGAGCCTCCGGGGAAGAAGGCGGGCAGGTGCGGGCGCCTCGCCTTGGCCGGAGTGGGAAAATAATTTGGCGACGTTCACAAGGAGAAAGAGGATGAGTAGCAACAAATTATTCATTGAGTGGCAGCAGAAGAGATTGGCCATCATCTTCTTTCTTCTACATTTCCAATACTGCGTCGCAGGTGAATGTATAAGGTTTAAAGTGGAGGAAGAGCTCTGTAGCTAGCTGCGTCAGAGTATATCTTAGTGAAACTTATTGCGCTTTAGATGAAGCATGCCTTTGGTGGCCACTGGGAATGAATCCTTACCTAACTGTATGTCCAATGTAAGCTGGATATATCCAACATGGAAGGCCACCTAAATTATATCTATTATGATCAAAACTTCCTCTAAAGCTTTTTTGATCAACTTTTCCTGGGCGAACTAATATCTAGGATATTGTAAGTTCAAACCCTTTTAGCAGCACCTACCCATGTCACTAAGTGGCGATGCTGGTGCCAACAACCATTAAAAATCAAGGCCGCCTTCCTTATAATGAGACTTTTGTATTTGCTGGGTGGTCTGGTCTGGTATCCATGATGTAACAGGAAAGTTTCATAGCTTCCCATTGGCAGCAATAGCAAATGGACGTGGTGTTTGGTGCAGAATTATTTGTGAGGGCATGTCTCATAGGACGTTGCATTTAGTACCCCCAGTACACCGACCTACCCACCGACCCACAAGAAAAGGGTAAACCAGAGGGGCAAAGTATCACGCACCAAGCGACCAGATAATGCTGATTTCCATATTATATGGCATGCAAAGTAGCTAACTTGTGTTAGTCATGAATTTGTCCCCACGCTGGTTTGTTTTTCAGATAAAAATTTTTGGGAAAGCTACTCAAAAATAGTAAGTTACCGTTCAATATGAAATGCGTTTTTTCATGAAGTATATTTGTCAAACTTGACAAAAAATGATACAAATGAACAGATCGCAACTAATAAATCTATAGAACACACAAAAAAACTATTTATTGAATGGAAATAACATTCGACAGCTGCTTTTTAATTGGGTGCCAAGCATGGCAGCGCATAATAGATAAATTATATATATATATATATATATATATATATATATGTATATATATGTTGTTCTTGTTAGAAGTATAATCTTAGACCAGGTAAATTACTTATAGTGCAAGGCGATTCCTGTAGTACACAATATATGTAAAGGTCATCCGAATTACATTATACTCATGCAATCCATGAGTCGTGTGATTTGGTCAAATGTCACTCATGTGGGCCTTAACTGAAGGTGTTACTTAATTAAATTCCCCCAAGAGCCGGTCTAAACAAAGCTCAATTCTACTCCAGTAACAGTAATTAATTTGTTATTACAAAGTTTGCTCGACGATGATATGATGATCGCATGACGATTATTTGCATTCAGGGATTCCATGTTTTTTTCTTTAACAAACCATTTAAATATTGGTTAGTTTGAGATTAGTTTGGATTCGGAAGCTGTGACAGCGAGTCACACAACAACCAGTATATGGTTTGCTAGGATCAAGAGCAGCTCTAGTTGAATGATCTTCAAGAACAGTCAACTCTTTGCTTGTAAAAATGGCAAACCAGCTACAGTCTAATCAACCTCCTCTCAAGTAATCAATTAATTATTAGGTAGACGGTTTCAATCAGGAAATCAGGACTAGTTCCCATGCTGTGTTCAACAACATTATTCGGTAAGACATAATTCTCAATGTTCACATGCGTTTCCTTACAAAAATTTTGTGGCCATTCTTCCTAGAGATCTCTTAGAATTAGAAAATACGAAGAGAAAAATCTGGATCATCTTCTGGAGAAACAATTATTTAAATGGTTGTAAATAGTAATTAATGAAAGCGTCAATTCAGTGTCTGAAGGCAAAGTAATAATAAGGTTGGGCTTTGGAGAAACAATTTTGTATTTCTGTACAAATTGATAAATGGAGTAAACTGAGTGTCATCTTCCTCTTGAGAAATGTACCATACTGTCAGGCTTGTATCTTATCATACACCTCATAAATCAGATCTATGATCTTACGGTCTGTGGTATCTTTGATCTATCCCACCTCATAAATCCGATCTTATCTTCATTTCCTTCTTCCACTTCAATTCTAACAATGAAGAAATGGTTCTTTAAATACCTCACACTCCAGTAAATTAAAAAACCCAACAAAAAGAAAGAAGTCACTAAACAGTACGCAGTAAAGATCGACCAACAAAAAACACAGTAAAAAATAAATTGTACATCTCTACATTTTGATTTCTCCCGAATATTCTTTCTACCTCATGAGGTTGAAGAATAAGAAGATGATGATGAATTGGTGCAGAAAGCTGATGAACCAGCTTCCATAGTGGGGATCACGAAATGCGCCATGGAAGGTGTGCTAGTAGGAGCTACCATGTTCTCCTTGCAGAGGAACTCCTCACTGAAAACCCTCTCAACCTCCCTCTCGTAGTCATGAACTAATACATGCGTCTCCTTCCCCACCCGTGCCCTGCTCCTCCCCAGCACCCCTGCCGTGAAGATGGCCGACATCCTCCCCGGCGCCGACTCAGAGTACCCCCTCGGCCCGTCCACGATCACCACATCCCAGTCCACCTCGTACAGCTGGTTGGGCATGTCATTGATGCCCAGCCGGCATTCCGAGAACAACAGATTCTGCACCGGCCGGCAATCACCCCTGGCCTGCTCCCTATCGTCAAATAACATAAACATTAAACAACTTCTTCCTTTCCCATTTGCGTACATTACCAAGTAGAAGTGCCATTTCATTCAAAATGCATATAGATCAATCTTTTAATATGAAGCTAAATAATTTTAATGCTTTGAAAAAAAATGAAAGGTTAACCATAAATATATTAACCACTTTCTTCTCATCACCTACAATTAGAACTGGCATTTCGATCGACATCCTATCGTTTCAAATTGTAAGCAACCTGTGTTTGTTTATGATGAGTAATAATTCGATGTAAAACTAAATACAAGACAATTTCGTTTCTGGCGATATCAATGTATATATATGTCAAGAAAGAGGTTGAGCTTTTAGGTTGAGTGGTAATTCGATACCTGGCTGTGCGGAGCAGCTCGGGGGCCTCGGCCACCCGAGTGGCGAACTGCACGTCGTACGCTTCAACCCCTTTGTGCCGCTCCTCAAATAGGGAAATGTAGTAGGAGTTCTCGTCGATGAAGACGGTGCGGCCATTGTGGTTGAGCGCCTGCCAGAGCAGGCTCTCGAAACCGAGGCCGAAGACGAGGAGGTTGCAGGGCGAGTGGCGGCGGAGGACGGCGGCCACGGCGTCGAAGTCGGCCTGGGGCATCTTGTAGGTCACGTTGGAGGAGGCGTAGTGGAGGAGGGCGTCGAAGAGGTTGGACGAAAGCTTGGTGGAGGGAGGCGGCGGCGGCGGTGGCGATAGAGGAGATGGCCGTTGAGGGTGAGGGTCGGATGGCTAGGAGGGTAAGGAGGGAGGCGAGGGTGAAGAAGGAGAGGAAGGTGAGGAGCCATAGGCGGTGGTGGGATGGCCATGAAGGAGAGCCTTGTTTGAGGAGGGTGAGGGTGCCTGGTTGGAAGAAGATGACCTTGGTAGATGCCTGGTTCTTCATGGCACCTAGCCTTTTGTTAGAGATAGACAGAGTGATAGAGAGGAGGGAGAGAAGAAGATGGGAAAATGTGGAAGGAGAATTGGAAGTATATCGAAGAAGAAGAGGAGGAGGAGGAAGGAGGGAGAAGGAGAAGGGTTGTTTTCTCTTGTGTTCTAAGTTTTTGGTCAAGAAGTATACCAGTGTCTGATTATTCGTTTGGTTATTTGTCATGTCATTAATCAATTAATTAATCAAATGGTCAGAGATGTATAACCGATGAATAATTAAAAAACAAAACAGTATTTGCTCCGTCTGTCCAAATCTTGAATTATCTGTATTATTATATAATAATAATAACAAAAATAATGATAATAAAATGTTATACCCACTAAAAAATAATGTACAAATAATCCACACAACTCTAACAAGGGATGTAACTTGTAAGTCGTTGTTTAATAAGTAGAAAGTTCCATGCTATTTATTCATATAAACATTATTTGCAAAAGTAAATATGAATGTTAAACAATAAAATTTTTATAACTTCTTCTACAGGCATTGAACTTGAACTTTACCAAGTTTTTTGCAAGGTGCGTGTGTTAGTGGGATTAATAACGTGGAGTTTTAAAAAACAAAAAAAAATGGAGTTTTTTGGTGAGGTGAGGTGGGAGGTTAAGGATGGTACCCTAAACGTGGGAATTGGACAAGTAAGGTGGAAGTTGACCTTTTTTTCTTATGCATTTTTCCTTTTAAAATTATAATAATAATATAAAACCAATTTTTGGTGTTAGCCCTATTTGGCTCGTGGGTTCCTGAATCCGTACGAACTAAGCAACAAATGGCACAAAAATAAATAACAATTCAGTCGTCTACTACACAAGCATCTACCTTCTGTGGGATTTATGTATTGATCAATACACATGTAGGCTTATAATTAGGGTTTATTAATAGTGAGTGCTTGCTTGCTCCAATAAAAAGCTTCATAACACATTGATAAAATGAAATGAAAGTCCGCTATACTGCATTTAACGAAAACTAAATGCATTGTAATTTGTATCGGATTTTCTTAATTGATGTTCGTTAATCATCAACATGTTGTACATAGATCCGGTGAGACGACCTTAACAAGCTGGTGTAATCCTTTGAATTCTGCCATTAACTAATATTTAAGTGTTATATATGGTGAATTATGAATTCTATTCACGTTAACATTGACATTTGAGAATGCGAATTAACACTGACGATAACGATTTGAACAATTCTTTTTTTCAAGGCACAATTTGAACAATTTGTTACTGGGAAGAAACGTATGTGGTCACTTTAGGTGGGCTTGGTTGGTTGTGTGACCATGTCTGCTCAATCAAAAATCCACTACATGAGCATCCAATCTTCTTAATGGGCTTTCCACATTGGCTGTGCCCTTGGCCTTCTATGCATTGAATTTAACAAATTATAGGCAATCGCTACGTTCCATGCTCTTGCATGTTTCATTTAGCCCTTTCATGTGTGGAATTAAGTAGAACTCTTAAATTTTGGCAATACTTATGGGTCTGTAGGGTAAAAATTATGTAGAACTTTTAAATTAAGCAAGTATTAAAAAGTAAAAAAATAATTCAAGCAAGATTACAAATATTTAGTTAACTGTCGTCCAAATATTTTTGCAATAATAAAATATTTAAATTAAGTAGGTATTTACGAATCCGTAGAATTACGGAGAGAAAAAAGAGTCGAAGAAGGGTAGAGAGATAAGATCGGGTGCAAGAAACAAAAGATTAGTTTCAATAAATAAAGAAGTATCGGGGGGCCCACTCTTGCTTTCTAGAAGATTCCTGTCCACAGTGCAAGAGATTTAATAAATAAATAAAGAAGTATCAGGGGGCCCACGCTTGCTTTCTAGAAGATTCCTGTCCACAGTGCAAAAGATTCCTGTCCCAACCCAAAAGTGTCGTGTTCGCTCTTTGGAGGAGCACACAAGTGTACGATCACGCAACATTTTTTTTTATGAGGAAAAAAGAACGTATTTTTTCAAGGGAAACGCAGTTCACGCAACATTTTTTTTATGAGTAAAAAAACAACATTTGTTTTCAAGGTAAACGTAGTTCACGCAACAGAGTGCTTGAAGTTTTGAAGCCGTACATTATATACATTTTTATTGAAAAAATTTATGAAATGGAAGAAACAAACGAGGTGGGGGGGATTATCAACTGCCAACGAAGATATGTACACATATCAACATGAATCCCGCCGTCTTCATTATATATGTATGTATGGTAAGGTAAAACTTTAACATCTTCGTGGGGAATGTGAAATGTCAGCTACCAATGTGCACTGGGGCCCGCATCATACAGTTCTCAATAAATTCCGCTTCTTATCCCTCCCCATACCCACCGCCCTGTCTCACATGGTTGAGATCATCAGCTACGCCAATGCGTAGGATAATTTTGCTGCACGGCCAATGAATTCACTCAAATACATTAGATTTAGATCGAAAGGGAAATATATCAATATAAGTCAAGATACAACAAGTATATATTATTCTTATTGAATATATATTTATCTTAAAGTGTGCGCGTATAAATATATTGAGCTATATGTAATGGTTAACCCATCACTTTCGTGTTTTTGTTGGGTGGCCTGGAAGATTCGCAACAAGTTGAAAAAATGGCCACGTCTTTTAATAATTATTACTATTCAGTCTTCACAACAATGTCTCGTAGGTGCAATTTCTATTTTACTTCAGACTTTTTCCACCTTATTTACTATTATCCACCAAACTTTGTCTAGATTCAAGTGATGCACTCAAATCAAAAATTGAATTATGAATTTTGGTAACTGTTAAGTGTTTAAAATATACAATATTTACCTATATTTTTAATGTGATTTTGTACTTTTTAAATATAAATATTATTAATTAGATGATATTTCTTATTTTATTCTATTCTAATTAATTATAATTTTATGAGATATACTTAATTTTAAAATTTTAATGTAGAAAAATATGAAACAAAGTAAGTTTTGAAATTAAAAGGTCATAATCACCCAATGGTTACTATAAAGAGTTCATAAAACTCGATGAGGATAGAGTTACATTATTTTAGTTGCATTTGAGTATATCAAGGAGTTGAAAATTTAAATAGACATCATAATTAATTAGAATACATTGATTTGTGGGTACATCCCTTGAATTCATGTATTTAATGACCATTTTATCTTCAACATAAAGGGGTGGTTATTTATTATTTGAGATATCTCAACTCGTGGCTTAAAAATAATTTTTATTTTTGTAATAATTTTCTTTTTATAATAAAAAATGATTTTTCTTTATAATGTTTTGTATTTTTATTGTAGAGTATCCTTTATTTTCTTAGAGAAGAATTGAACTTAACATGATTTAATTTAATTCATTTCAATTGCATCGTTTGAATTATCTCTTCTTAATGTTAAGAGTAAATTGATCGTCTATTTATTAAATCATGATATTTAATTAAATTTTGGGATAAATTAATTAAATTAGTCAATAATTCATCGTACGACGAGTCTTTTGACTTTCGTTATGATCGGGATATACATAACATCTTATACGATTGTGAGACAAATCTTAATACATTATTTTGTTGATTAATCATAGTAGAAATTGAGGCAAAATAATAGAAGCATGAAGGAGCGGGAGCCTCCATGTCATATATTTATCTTCAATTGACAATCTAAAAATAGAATAGAGTAAGATGTGATGAAGATTAATTTCATGTTACGGGTAGAACAAAATTTATCTTAAACTAAAAATCTTTTTTTGTTGTGTTTTGCTCTTAATTCTATTTTTTAGGGAAATTCATCTCTCACTGGGACAATAATTAAATTCATCATCATATTACTCATTTCGACCATAAATACTTTCGCATATTATTGAATTAATTCTAACAAGTTTTTGTCAATTAATTTCATATTAAGGGTAGAACAAAATTTATCTTAAACTAAAAATCTCTTCTTATTGTGTTTTGCTCTTAATTCTATTTTTAAGGAAATTCATCTCTCAGTGGGATGATAATTAAATTCATCATCATATTACTTGTTTCGACCATGTGTACTTACATGTTATTGAATTAATTTTTTCGACCATGTGTACTTACATGTTATTGAATTAATTTTTTGGTGCCGTTGTCAGGGAGATCAAATTTTCTTAGTTAATTTAGGATTATAATTTTTAGTTTTTTTTTTCTTGTTAGATTTTAGTGTTTGATTTTTTTTTAACACACACACACACACACACACACATATATGACACTTAACATGAAATTTCCCTTAACATGAAAATTTTAACACACACACACACACACACACACACACACACACAATATATATATATATATATATATATATTATTGTTCTAGAATCGAATTTCCCTTAACATGAAATTAATCTTAATCATCATCATATTACTCTTATTCTATTCCTTCGGTAGGATAAATATATTACTCTTATGTCGATCTAGGATAAATATATTACTCTTATCTTTTGTCTGACCTACTTCATGCTTCTATTATTTTGCCTCAATTTTTACCTCCCAATGATAATTAATTAATCAATAAAATAATTCATTAAGATTTACTTTACAATCGCATACGGTGTTATGTATCTTCTCACTATAACGACAATCTTTTTACCATAATGACAAACAAGATAAACAAGTCATACAGTGTTATGTATCTCCCGACTATAACGACAAACAAGTCCCGACTATAGCGACAAATAAGTCAAAAACTTGTCAAGTCAAAAGTCAAAAGCCTGTCATATTATGAAAGGAAAATTATTACAAAAATTAGAATTACTTTTAAGCTATGAGTTAAGATATCTTAAACAACAAATGACTACCCCTTTATATAGAAGATGAGATGACCATAAGATACATGAATTCAATGGAGGTGCTCACAAATCAATGTATTTTAATTGATTATGATGTCCATTCAAATTTCTAACTCCTCGATATACTCAAATGTAGCCAAAATAATATACATCCATCTTCATCGAGCTTTATGAACTCCTTCTAGTAATCATTGGGTTACCATGTCCTTCTAATTCGAAAGCTTAATTTATTTATTTTTTCTGCATTAAAACTCTAAAATTAAGTATATCTCATAAAATATTAATTAATTAGAATAAAACAAGAAATATCACCTAATTAATAATATTTATACCTGGGAAGTACAAAATCATATTAAAAATATGATAAATATTATATACTTTAAACACTTAATAGTATCCTCGTGTGAGAGGATTAATATTTTACAAAATAATATTTAGTTTTATTTGTTAAGGCTTACACATGAAAGCTACACAACTCCTGTAGCTTATATGTCAGTTATGACTTAAATAAAAACCAAATAAATAGTTAAGAGTATTTATGGGTTTTCAGATCAATTTAATACTTTTAATTATTTTATCTTCATTGTCAAAAAATAACTACAATTACATTTGATTCAAAATATCTTTAAACTAGTATATTTTGTAAAAATCTAATAGTAGTTCATAACATCAAAAAAGAAAAGAATTTTTATCAATTATGCGTTCTATTTTTCATGCACATAAACCTTATTATGTAAGATCCACTAAAAGAAGTTTAAGTTAAAGGTATGGCTAGGGCTGCTAAACAAACGAGCGAGCTGAGCTCAATTTGTGTTCGTACTCAGCTCAAATAGTTCGAAGTTTGTTCGAACTCCGTTCAAGATCGAACAAGTTTTGAACATACATACTCGAGCTCGACTTGAGCTTGAATACAGTTAAACTATTTACCGTGGATTGAACGTACGACCTCCACCAAATCTTTAACTTGAATACCTTACATCTAAACTATCTCACCACTTTGTTATTATATTGTATATAAATAAATATAACTACTTACAATTAAACTTATTATTATTATTATTATATATATATATAATATAATACAAAGACTATATTATTATATTATTTTATCGAGTCGAGTTACGAGTTGATTTCGAGTCGATTTCGAGCTATAACCGAGTTGAGTTGAGTTGAACACTACCTTTTTCAAACTTGGCTCGAAGGATTCGAGTTTAAGCTCAAACATTTATATATCGAATTTCGAGGCGAGTTGAATCGAATTGAATGCTAAATGCTCACAAGCTGACTTGCTCAATTAGCAACCCTAGGTATGACTCATATAAACAACACTTTAATTTTTCCCTTCATTTTTTTACTTCTTAATTTTTTCCTCCATAATGCATTTAGTGTTGGTACAACCAATAAACCAATTCATGTTTAGCTCACCTGATCAGACAAGTCAATGCATAACCATAGTTGTTAAGTTATAACGTGATGAAATTGTAACACCCCAAATCCGGTCCAAGCTCGTGAACCGAACCGGCATGTTACAGGCCCCGGTTAGGTCGGCTAACCCGAACCCAACTCGCGCGGATCTAATTTCGGCGTCTTAAGATGAAGATATTACTCGTCATGCATGAATGAAAGCACAAAATCCTAACATGATACTACATAGATGACATGCAAACTAAATTACACACCATCACAATTATGATCAAAATCGATGAAAATTCTAAAATAAAACGGACAGAATTTTCCCTAAAAGTGCAATTAAGGTCACCCTGTCAAAATACTATATATAAACATATATGTAAACATGTATCCATACATCATGCAACTTCATTCACACAATCTGTCATCGTATCTTAGCATTCAATCATGTCACATCATCATATCTTATCATCATCTCATGACATTCAATCATATCATACCATGTCTTAGCATTTCACAACATCCGCAATATAATAGTATCATAAACAAAATATAACCACTCAATCGACTGACATGTGTGCAAGCGACAATAATGCTCCTCCGTCCAAGCTGGCTCCTCCAACTCTGATTATTACCTACATATAGTATAAAGACACGTCAGTAACAAGCGTGACTGGTCCGGAAAATAAAATAACTATAACAAGCTGGCTATGAGAGCAAACTCTCATATGAAAGAAAACATCATATACTCCACATGGACACTCTGAAGGGCACTACTGAGGAGCCACTGGGCTGCAGACCCGGTAGCATCCCGAACTTACTGATCTGCTGCTAGTACCGTGCCGCTCTTGGCACTTCTTTTTCAGTATTTCACGTAAAACTTTATCCTAAGCCTTCTCCTTACCTCCATATTTCTCCTGGCCTTGAGCACGAAGGCCGAGTACTCTCAGGCAGTCGCCTTTAGTACCCTTTGAACCACAAGTCCGGACATGCGTTGTACTAAATAGTACCCGTTAACCTCCATGTTCTCCGGGTGTGAGGAACTCAAACGTGGAGTTGTCAGGATCCTTCGGGAATGGAACAGTCTGCTGGCACTAATCCAGAGCCCGCTTTGATTGTCACGGCATCCGCTCATGGTACATGCAGTCGGTTTCTCCATCCCTCATCTCACTGAAAACGCGAAAACTACATATATATAGGGCTGGGTAGGGATTTATATAATAGGCCCGAAGGCAACTTGTGGTGGATCTTGTTTTCGAAATCATCCTCGAGGGATCTCATCCTCGAGGGGTTATTAATCCAGAAATCTGTTCGGCTAGATGACCCTAGTTAAGTAGGATCCAATAAAACGCCACTTAACCCGTCTTGTAAATAATAAGATAAACATACAATAGAAAGACGTAAAACAGAGTCGAGTCCTAAACGGACCTGGTAGAAGCTCCAAGAAAGTCATCGTGCCTAGGCGGCGAACTCCTATTCCGTACCTCACATCGTCGGCAATCGGCGACGGCTAGGGTTATGTCGCGCGTCTCGGAGCTCGAATTTGGCGCTCATCGGCGTCCGAAGCTCGATCAGGCTCGACTGGGTGAGCCCCGCGGAAGATCCGCGATTTTCTGGCAGCTTCCGGCGACAGTCGCTGGCTGTGTCTACTGGCCGGAAAGTGGTCGTGTTGGGTACCCTTGGAACCGGCTCGGCGAGCCCGACTGATCTATGAGGTCGACACAGCCAACGGAGGTGGCGGTTCGTGGGAAAATACATAAACAGGTCCGGCGGCGATGGGTGGCTAGTTCCGACCGGCCAGGGCGGCGATGGCCTCCGTTCCGGTCGGGGAGGGACGTTGGAGGGCTGAGCATGTCGCGGCGACCACCTGATCGTGGCGGCGACGGTCGCCGGTGGCGGAATGGGCGACGCGACCAAAACGTAGCGGCGGCACTAGGCGCGGCGATTCCGGCGTCTTGGCAACCTGGCAACGGCCGGGGCTGGTCAGGGCGGCATGACGACTCCTAGGCGGGGCTAGGCGGCGACGCCTGGTGGCAAGGCGACGACGGCGTCGGTGGTGGCAGCACCAAACAGTGGGGGTGGCTAGGGTTTGGAAGGGGAAAGCGTCGGGGGTGGAAAAGAAATGATTGGGTGGCAAACTTGTAAATTAGACTTGATTCGTCTCCGGCTCGAGTCAAGTATAATAACGAAGTCATATTAAATCCTACAAAAAAATTCATAAAAATCGGGAAAAATCCCGTAAAATCAAACAAATACTAAACCCTAATTAGTACCATAAAGGTACTTCCATACTCAAGACAAGGCTCATTCCTATGTCTCAAGGTAAAAACCTAATCGTGCTGGCGAAACACAAGGGAATCACTATCCTTCTGGAAAACCCTTCCTCACTAACCCTCTATCTATGCCCAATACTCTAATATAAGTCAAATTCCTATCACTGGTTGACCCATCACTAAATGGGTTCAACAACGTGTGTGACTGTTTACTAACCATCTAATCTATACTGATTGTGGCCCATGGCTGTATTATCATGCAATCTGTATAATCGGATCATTGTGACCATCCCATCTGAAGGTCATATGGTCATGTTCCCTGATTCTGTCCATGCACATCCTTATGAGACTGTCACTAAGAGTGCCTGATGGGGTTATCTTGCAATATTCATTTGACCCAAGGGTGTTAGGTCAAAACACTAATTGCAAGACAGCTGTGAAGTCGGATCCTATGCCATCTCATCCAAATAACCTCACTTTTCCTAACTCTTCTCTGTTCTGCTAATTTCCATTGTGGCTATATCTTGTTCCTCAAGTTCTGGCCCTACTAAACTCTAACTAATCTACTCGGTCGGCGGATGAGCAATACACGGACGGCGGTAGTGCATCTTCGGTCGGTGGTGGTACATCTCAAACGACGGTTGTGCACTCGGCAGTAGTTGTGTGACTCGGTCGGCAGTCGTGCAACTCGGTCGGTGGTTGTGCAACTTGGTCGGCGGTTGTGCTACTCGGTCGGTGGTTGTGCTACTCGGTCGGTGGTTGTGCAACTCGGTCGGTGGTTGCACACTCGGTTGGTGGTTGTGCACTCGGTTAGTGGTTGTGCACTCGGTCGGTGGTTGTGCAACTCTGTCGGTGACAATTCTATCTAAATGCTAAATTCTGATCTGGTTCGTATACATCATAAATCCACTCTACTATCTCTGACATATCTTGGCTGCTAATAACTAGGCTCAGGTTGTCCAACCATACGTGTCTAATCCAGAGGGGTTTGGATCATGGGCTGACATATATGATGGTAAACTTATGCTGAACTCACTGTAATCTCTGAAAATCTGGAGTGGCTGCTTTCATCAGTTCTGACTGGCCCTCAATAGTAGTCCTGATCTTTTCCTCATCATATCGAGATCTCTGCCTGGCAAAGTGAAGCAAAAACTGTTGCCCATAGGTCATAAACTAGTGGAAGAGGGGGAGGTGGTGGAGTGCTAATCGAACTGTCGATCCACCACCCTACTCATCCTCATTCATTACTATCTTCTAGAAGTGGTCCATCTCAAGTCGTCTGCACAAACTCTCATCAATGCTCCATGTACTTCAATGGCCCTACTGGTATAATCTCATCCTTCATTCGTAGGGATTTGTCTAAGGCACTCGACGGTCCATCTCATATGCCACTAACTTACTGGTATCTCTATACTTCAAGTTCTTTCCCACTATGTACACCACGTCCAATGGAAGCAGGACTAATGCAGTGACATGCAAAACATGGACACCTGGTCAACATCCAATTCAACCTCAGCTGACCGAAAATGTGGACACCTAGCTCATCCAAATCTCTTTTGCAATGGACAGCATCTGTGGGTCTCCACGCCCATCATGACATTCCTGTCAGATTCTTAAAATCTAACGTCTATTGACATCTGGATCTTGTATAAGATAAGATCCTATACCCATTCTACCTCTGCTGGCACTACTACATCTCCTGCTCACATCTAACTGGGCAAGCAATCTAATATCATAATAACAATCCATATATGGTATGTCAGCTCAACTAAGGTCAATGTCACATATTTTTGATCAAGTCTTGAATACACTGTTATCCAAACAACTTATGAAGAAAAATCTGCATGTAAACAAAATATATGAAAACATACCTGCCAGCTGGACTCGGAGCAGTCTTTGTACACACATCACCTATAAAAGTATCATACATCTTAATTGGTTGAGAGTTGCTCTGATACTAATTCTGTAACACCCCAAATCCGGTCCAAGCTCGTGAACCGAACCGGCATGTTACAGGCCCCGGTTAGGTCGGCTAACCCGAACCCAACTCGCGCGGATCTAATTTCGGCGTCTTAAGATGAAGATATTACTCGTCATGCATGAATGAAAGCACAAAATCCTAACATGATACTACATAGATGACATGCAAACTAAATTACACACTATCACAATTATGATCAAAATCGATGAAAATTCTAAAATAAAAAGGACATAATTTCCCCTAAAAGTGCAATTAAGGTCACCCTGTCAAAATACTATATATAAACATATATGTAAACATGTATCCATACATCATGCAACTTCATTCACACAATCTGTCATCGTATCTTAGCATTCAATCATGTCACATCATCATATCTTATCATCATCTCATGACATTCAATCATATCATACCATGTCTTAGCATTTCACAACATCCGTAATATAATAGTATCATAAACAAAATATAACCACTCAATCGACTGACATGTGTGCAAGCGACAATAATGCTCCTCCGTCCAAGCTGGCTCCTCCAACTCTGATTATTACCTACATATAGTATAAAGACACGTCAGTAACAAGTGTGACTGGTCCGGAAAATAAAATAACTATAACAAGCTAGCTATGAGAGCAAACTCTCATATGAAAGAAAACATCATATACTCCACATGGACACTCTGAACGGCACTACTGAGGAGCCACTGGGCTGCAGACCCGGTAGCATCCCGAACTTACTGATCTGCTGCTAGTACCGTGCCGCTCTTGGCACTTCTTTTTCAGTATTTCACGTAAAACTTTATCCTAAGCCCTCTCCTTACCTCTATATTTCTCCTGGCCTTGAGCACGAAGGCCGAGTACTCTCGGGCAGTCGTCTTTAGTACCCTTTGAACCACAAGTCTAGACATGCGCTGTAATAAACAGTACCCGTTAACCTCCACGTTCTCTGGGTGTGAGGAACTCAAACGGGGAGTTGTCAGGATCCCTCAGGAATGGAACAGTCCGCTGTCACTAATCCAGAGCCTGCTTTGACTGTCACAACATCCGCTCATGGTACATGCAGTCGGTTTCTCCATCTCTCATCTCACTGAAAACGCGAAAACTATATATATATATAGGGCTGGGTAGGGATTTATATAATAGGCCCAAAGGCAACTTGTGGTGGATCTTGTTTTTGAAATCATCCTCGAGGGATCTCATCCTCAAGGGGTTATTAATCCAGGAATCTGTTCGGCTAGATGGCCCGAGTTAAGTGGGATCCAATAAAACGCCACTTAACCCGTCCTGCAAATAATAGGATAAACATACAATAGAAAGACGTAAAACAAAGTCGAGTCCTAAACGGATCTGGTAGAAGCTCCAAGCGAGTCATCGCGCCTAGGCGGCGAGCTCCTATTTTGCACCTCACGTTGTCGGCAATCGGCGACGGCTAGGGTTATGTCGCACATCTCGGAGCTCGAATTCGGTGCTCATCGGCGTCCAAAGCTCGATCGTGCTCGACTGGGTGAGCCCCGCGAAAGATCTGGTGAATTCCGGCGAATTCCAGAAATTTCGGTTTTCCGACGATTTTCGGCGGTTTTCCAGCAGCTTTTGGCGACAGTCGCTGAAGGCGTCTACTGGCCGGAAAGTGGTCGTGTTGGGTACCCTTGGAACCGGCTCGGCGAGCCCGACTCATCTATGAGGTCGACGCGGCCAATGGAGGTGGCGGCTCATGGGAAAATGCATAAACAGGGCCGGCGGCGATGGGTGGCTAGATCTGGCTGGCCAGGGCGGCGATGGCCTCCGTTCCGGTCAGGGAAGGTCGCTGGAGGGATGAGGGTGTTGAGGCGACCACCTGATCATGGCGGCGACGGTCGCTGGCGGCAGAATCGGTGACGCTACCGAAACGTAGCCGCGGCGCTAGGCGCATTGATTCCGACGTCTTGGCAACCTGGCAACAGCCGGGGTTGGTCAGGGCGGCACGGCGACTCCAAGGCGAGGCTAGGCGGCGATTCCCGGTGGCAAGGTGATGACGGCACTAAATAGTGGGGGCGGCTAGGGTTTGGAAGGGGAAAGCGCCGGGGGTGGAGAAGAAATGGTTGGGTGGCAAACTTGTAAATAAGACTTGACTCGTCCCCGGCTCGAGCCAAGTATAATAACTAAGTCATATTAAATCCTACAAAAAATTCATAAAAATCGAGAAAAATCCCGTAAAATCAAACAAACACTAAAACATCGTAATGATATGTTATAGAACTATCAACCCATCCAAACCGCTCGTAACGCGTCCTAACGCAGTAAACGGCCTAAAACTAATTCTACGGTCCACTTTATATAAAAATAATAAAAAAAATAACTGACATACTCTTATATTTTCTGATAACTCATTCTGTTGTGTTGTGTTCATGACGTTATCATTATATACTTGGGTACGCATGACCTTCATAGCTCATACACGCGACTGGCGTTGGCTCAGAACACATGTTCTGAATCTGACTTGACTCGAAAATAACAGCCGAATCGACCGGTTCTGAATATAAAACCCTGACTCGAGTCGTGGGTTTTACAGAAATACTCTTTACTAGTGAACCAGTTTCAACTATCAATCATGTTAATCTCATGATAGGAACATGCTCCTGCCCAAACGTATAATTTAGGTTGTTCGAGCATAAAGACGGCCCAAATTTAATGAAAAAAAAACTAAAAAATTCCACCCTTCCTTCATCGGCGGCTAGGTTCCAGCCACAGTCGGCTAGGGCTTGGTCGCCACCGACATCGACAGCGGTGTTGAAGGCTTGATGAGCTTGACCGTTGGACTGGCAACAGTGTGTAGTGGTGGGGTTGGGCCGCACGGTGGCAATGGCGGTGTTGAAGGCTGCGAGGGCACAACACCGTAGTGGTCTGCACAAAGGGTGACAAATCACTGCACGATGAGCCTGGCCACAATGTGTAGTGTGAGGGATGACAATGCATGGTGCAGTGGTGTGCGGTAGTGAATGGCAAGGGCGTAGGGTGGTTAGCGGATTTGGGGAGGCTAGGCTGCGTCAGGTCAGTGAGGTGGTGTTCGTGCATTGTGGGGCGACCAAATATGGCCAACTGCACTCGGATCTGGCCACCGCTAGTCGGGTTATGTCGTTGTTAGTCAGACCTCGCCATCCCCTGGCCATATTTGGTCAGGGGATGGCCAGGTTCGGCACACAATGGCCAAATCTAACTGCACCGCCCATAGAGCCGTGGAGGTAGATCTGTGGCTACGCAACTAGATCTAGACGTAGTCGGCCATGTCTAACCTCCCCGTGGCCAGATTTAGCTAGGGGGCCGGCCACCAACGCAGTTAGAGAATGAAAGGTTAATTTTAAAAAAAAAAAAAAGATTTGGGTCATCCTTATAATCAGACGGCCCAGATCAAGGGGCAAAAACGCACCCAATCGGCCCTTATAAAAATACATTTAGATATACAAACTTCAAACAATAAAAGCCATCCTCCCTGTTCAAAAGTTAAAGTTGATGATAATAATAATAATAAATAAATAAATAAAAAGAGGGCGTGGGGGAAGAGACAGTTTATATAGTTAGATAGGTTCAACGACCTCATCCGTTTCTCCCGCGGATCTGCCGACTAATCTGGAGCAGAATCACGTGGGCTGGAAAAGATAAAAAGTAGATAGAAAAGGATAATCCCGGAAATCAAGTAGGTAGCGGGAGAAAACAACCGAACGAATAAGAGACTTGGATGGAATCCTGTCTAAAATAGATACATCGACCTGTTCCGTTACTCCCGTGGATCCTGCCTAGCACGGACTAATCATTCTAGACCCGAATCACTTGGGCCGGAAAAGTCGGGAATTCATATTTAGTAACCATCTTCACTCCCCATCCCCTTTTGGTAAATTGCGGACTCTCCCCATTATTCGCTCCAATCAACCCAAAATTTTTTTATATAATGTCTGTACGACTCTGGCTATTAATTTAATCATTTAATTATAATCTAATGACTGATATTAACATCAACTTACATAACTATAGAATATCAACTGACACTAATAATTCTCGTAAATAATTAATGATGCCAATGACTAACTGATTAAGCTGTGTAATACTGTAATTAGGTTGAGTTCTTAAGTAATAAAAAAATATAAAAAAAGGGTTTTAGAGAGAAAAAAATGAAACGAAGTGGAGCGCCGTCGACAGCTCCGCAATTTACGGGTTTTATTATCATCTTATGTTTAACTTTTAACTCGAGGGTTCCGAATTTCGTGCAGCGTCCTTGGGTTTTGTTTGTCACGAAAATTGGGCCGCGACCAAACCTGTCCGGCGGTCTAGATTGGTCCATAGTCGGTTGCTCGTGGGATTTGTTATAGATGGCTCGCAGCCATATAGAAGCCTCGAAAATCGTTAAGATTATTTGTGGTCGCCAATTGTCTCAATGAAAACTTTTATTATTTAACTGGTTCATTAGAATGTTTAAATTTAAGTTTTTTTCAATAGATATTATAATTGAAATGCCTTAAATGATTTATATTCAAAATAACTTATTCAATTTAATTACGTGGCAATCGTAGACATAAATACATTAATAATTCATAAATATATTAGCCTTATTTTAACAAGGCTAGTTATATTAATAATAAAACAAAGCATTACCTTTTAGTCATATTCAAATTTTATTTTTTATTGAAAAAAAAATCAATATTCACATTAGTATAAATTTATACTCTTATCGAAGCTAATTTTAATATCAATCCTTAAATTATAAAGACTATTAGATGATGAAGGTAATTTTATATGCGTATAAAAAAATTACCGATTTAAATATCTAACTGGCCTCCATAAGCTGTAATTGATAATATTATAAAAAATATCTGCTCATAAAGAAAAAGACATTACTTTAATCGCTATTTTTTAAGTACTCAACCCAATCATTAAGAAGCCTAAAGATCCGATTATTTGTCCGTCGACTCCAATATTCCATCTACAGCCTTAAGTTTTCATAAATTGGCAGCAAACTCCCTCATGGCCATGGGTACCATACCATCTGCAACGTAATCATCATCTTCGACAACCTCATCGTCTTCTACAAATACCCCGTTGCTCCCATCCCACCCACAACCTTCCTCATCTTCGTCTCCTCTTAATCTCTTGTCCGACAAAACTCTCCAATCATGGGTACCACCGGTTTGGCCTTATCCGTCCTCCTCCTCGCCTCCCTCGCCGCCTTTGCTGCCGCCTCCGACATGTCCATCATCTCCTACGACGGGAGGCACGGCATTTCTACCGTCGACGACGTCCGGATGGATGCCTACCTCCGGACGATCTACGAGTCCTGGCTGGCGCACAACGGGAAGGCCTACAACGGGCTCGAGGAGAAGGAACGGCGTTTCGAGGTGTTCAAGGACAACCTGCGGTTCATCGACGAGCACAACTCCGCCGGCCACTCGTACCAGCTTGGCCTGAACAGGTTCGCCGATCTGACCAACGAGGAGTACAGGGCAATGTACCTCGGGACCAAGCCGAACCCGAAGCGGAGGCTAGGCAGGGCGCCAAGCAACCGCTACGTGGCGCAGGCCGGCGAGAAGTTGCCGAAGTTCGTCGATTGGAGGGAGAAGGGCGCCGTCGCCGCCGTCAAGGACCAGGGAAGCTGCGGTAAGATTGATTGATATGATGCCTTCCTTGACTAATGATCTTTGTATATAGTTAGGAAAAATATTGCGCCTTCTGCATGTTTTCTTCTCCCAACTGGGCTTGATCACGTCAAAATTAATGTTTTTTATGTTTTATTCATAAAATACCATCTTCAAGTCTGGTGCATATTACGGATTTTTGAGAGTTTGTTTTCGTCTCTTTTTGACCAATTTTGATATTCGAACATATTTGTTGGTAATATATTTAAGATTTATGCAATTGTATTTATTGTCAATTTTTACAAATTTGTTACAGATAGATATTATGATGTAGCAAGTTTTGTTTCCACTCTTGTCTTGGTGCATATTTATCTTTCATTTTTTGTTTGAGTGTGTGCTAATAATTTTTTTAATATACCCCATGTCTTTATCATATGAGATTTGCTAGGACATACTGTTTTCTGTTTTTGTTTTTTTTTAAAAAAATATTAATTTTATTATTATTATTATTATTTCTGAGTTGTTTTTTGTATTTTTATTTTTATCTACTCACAGTTGTCTGGGAGGAATTCCAGAAAATAAGATGATATGATTCTTATCTACCACCATCTAAGTTCTTTAATGCTTATCATACATTTTCAACTTTATCTTCTATCATACAATGTCAACTTTATCTTTGATGGCTTCCGACGAAGATAAGAAACAATTTTAATAGCTTCAATATGTTTGTTCCGTCTCTTGAATTTCAATGGATGACGGCAGAATGAGATAAATGAGTTCTTTTTGTTCGGAACAGGGAGTTGTTGGGCCTTCTCCACCGTTGCTGCTGTGGAAGGCATTAACAAGATTGTGACCGGTGATTTGATCACACTATCAGAACAGGAATTAGTGGACTGTGACACATCCTACAACGAAGGATGTGATGGAGGTCTCATGGACTATGCCTTCCAATTCATCATCGACAATGGCGGCATTGACACCGAAGAGGATTACCCATATACGGCCAACGATCAAAGATGCGATCAATACAGGGTCAATATCTTATAGTTTCGATCTAAAATCAAGTTTCTTGAAACTACCTTTAATAGTTGCAATCAACCTATTTATTTCTCATTTGCAGAAAAATGCCCGCGTCGTAACCATTGATTCTTATGAAGATGTGCCGGAAAATGATGAGAAGTCCCTTCAGAAAGCCGTTGCAAACCAGCCCGTTAGTGTTGCCATTGAAGCTGGTGGTCGGGAATTCCAGCTTTACAAATCGGTATGGGTGGATGCAATCCATTTTGCTTTTTTTCCTAATCATCTACCGAAACATTTATACTCGTATCAACAGAAAAGCTTCAGCATGTAGTTATGCTAAAACCTCTCCCTCATTGAGAAAGACTTTGAACACCGGTTTTTCTGCAAGGAACATGTTCATTAAGTGGATGATCATTTTATGATCGAAATAAGCCGCATGGTTTGAGTTTATAACTCCTAGTGAAGAGTAGCAATCTTATACATTTTTTGACCACTGCTTGTATTTAGGCACAGTAACAAAAAGTCTTTATTAGTTCAGGCTTACTTGTCTGATATTCTTGGTGAATTCCTGATTACCTAACATGATTTTTTGAAAAGCTCACGAGCCGAATTCTTGCGCTGTTCCGTTGCTTGTAGATTTGATTTTCATTTATGATGTATATTTAAAATTTACCTGATCGGCTGTAGTCGAAAATAGCACATAACACATTGATGGACCTGTTAACTTGTGCGTTGTGTAATGGATGTCAGTTTAGATTTATCAGCACCGGCTTTCTATTTCAGCCCAGTTTTATCGAAATTGTGTTCTGTTTTGAAGGGTATTTTCACTGGGAAGTGTGGGACTGATCTAGACCATGGTGTAGCTGCAGTAGGATATGGCACAGAGAATGGACAAGATTACTGGATTGTCCGAAACTCATGGGGTGGCGAATGGGGAGAACATGGATACTTCAGGTTGGAGAGGAACCTTGTGACACAACAACCGGCAAGTGTGGTATTGCTATAGAACCATCTTACCCCGTCAAGAATGGTCAGAACCCTCCCAACCCAGGGCCATCACCTCCCTCTCCTGTGAAGGTTTGTGACAGCTTCTACTCTTGCCCCGGGTCGACCACCTGCTGCTGTGTGTATGAATATGGTCGTTTTTGCTTTGCATGGGGCTGCTGCTCACGCGAGTCTGCTTCCTGCTGTGAGGATCACTACAGCTGCTGTCCTCATGACTACCCTGTCTGCAACGTAAATGCTGGCACTTGCTTAATGGTATGTTTTTCCATCTGCTTTTATTTCTCCTTAATCATTTTTAATTAACTTGTTTGATTGCGCATTATCTCGATAGTAGGGCTTGATTGTGTTTGCTAAGTCTTTGCATAAGTGAAAATATACAACATGCATGAAGTACATTTGCTATTTTTTGAGTTGAGTTATTGATTTGTGTACAAAATACTTGCTGCCAAGGATATATTTAGATTTTGCTAATTTTAGTGATGACATTTGGTATATTAACGTGTGTGTGGCTGATGGGTTTTTATTTTAAAAAAACAGAGCAAGAACAACCCGTTGGGAGTAAAGGCTCTACCCCTCACTCCTGCAAAGCCATACTGGTCTTTCTCTGGTGTCGCGGGCGAGAAGAACCAGTAGGCGAGAGGAAGCATGCCGTCACTACCGGTGTCCAAAGCTTCTCGGAAAAGCTACCAGTCGGTGCTTGAAGCACCTTTGATTATCATAACCTTATGGGTCTTGGATTGACCCCTCATATTTGGTAACTGGATGAATGCATATAGCATTTCTGCTTCGTAATTGCAAACACCACATCTACGGACCACTATTTATTACGATGCTTAGGATTTAATTTGATGTTCATAGGGCTCCTAAATGAGTGAGCGAGTAGAACTTACTTTGTTTTCGAACTCAATTCGAATAGTTTGAATCTTGTTCAAATTCGACTCAAGATCGAATAAATTTTAAACATATATGCTCAAAATTGCCTCGAATATTTTTTATAATATTCGAGTTAAATTTGAGCTCAAATACACTTAAACTAGTAAATTTTAATGAGCTCGATTCGTTTGGGAGTCCATAACTAACTCGTTTAAGAGCTTAAAATTAGCTCGCTGGGGAGTTCAAAATTAGCTCGATTATAAACTTGAAAATAACTCGTTTTGGAGAAAAATATACAATTATAGAGTTTAAAAATTAATAAAATAGTCTATTAATATATTTATATAAACTATCTCAATAATAAAAAGGTATTTTTAAGTTTCACCTATGTTTTAATTTTTTTACAAAATACCTACGACACGATTTAATAGTATAGTTTCTAAAAAATAAAATATTTGAAACTGTAAACCCAAAATTAAAAGAAAGCTTTTAAAATGTCAATATTTTATAACTTTCATCTATATTTAGACTGTGTTTATCCGGTCTTCATCTAAGGAAAAAATAATAAATATCTTCTATTGTGAGATGTTAGATTAAAATTAAATATATTTTATAAAAAAATAATATGCTAGTTCTTTTTACATATTGTATTCGCGATCTTGTCTTGATAGTTTTCCTGAGATGACCTAAAATTCTAAATATATAACATTCATCTCTAAGAACCTCGCTAGGACAGTGAAACAAATATTATATGAAGTTTACAAAAAAAAAATACAGATACGAAATAATCATCTCGTGCAATGCAAAAGTTTCTCATTTTTTTTAATTTAAAGAGCATTATTTCACAAATAAAACATCTAGACATAAGAATGTTAACCTTAGACTTGTCACTTAACCATAATCTCTAAATTCATTTATAAAATCCGACTTCTTGCAACTCCTGTTGAAATGGATAGTAAATCAAATTTATATGATATTAGCCATACCTTTTCTGGCACTCTCACACCTCTAGGAGGTTCAGGAATGTGTGGATGTCGTGAAGGATTAAGATAGGTAGCATTTCTGTACATGACAAAATATACTTTGTAAGGGCAAACAAATTCCACAAAACGTGACATGAACTAGGACATTAACAGGACTCACAATGTTTGGTTGTGTTCAATGTCTTTCAGGCCTTTAACTGGAGAAGTAATTGTTGTTCTATGACCATTTCTCTCAGACAACCTCAGAAAGCCATTCATTCCACTACAAAGCAAGTTGACATAAGAACTCATTAGTACAAAGAAAATTAAATAAAAAAAAAGAGACTTGAAGAAAAAGAAACAGACCTGGTAGCAGCATCAATAAAACATGGAAATCTTAGCTATACAGGCAACTGATAATAAAAGTAAAACAGATGGACCATTTGGAAGGCTAATGGACGATCCTCACAGACAGAACAAATCAAACATCATGCTGTTTCGAGCCTTTTTTTCCTCCTGTAAAGAACAATCTTACTCATTACACCAATTTTGTTCCAAATAGACCATGCATGATCCACACTAAAAATATAATTTGGATGTGGTGACTATTCATGACCTGAGGGGTTTGCAGATCGCTTGCCAAGGAGCGCAATTTACCCATCTCCAAAAATGGCTCTGGCTCACAAATCATGATTGTTCTAGCTGTATCCTGTGGGGCAATTCGTGCACTATATTAGATGTATCCCGTTGGACAATTCGTGCACTATATTAGAATTGAGCTATTTTGAACCCTTCTTGTTTCATCTTTTAATTATTGTTGGTCAAGTTTATTACTTTGCCCTGTTTTTAAGAGTTGTTTTCTGACTTTGCAGAATGTGCCGTATGTTTTTGTCCCATCAAAACAAGCTATTGGCTGAGCTTGTGGCGTGGCAATGCCTGTGATTGCCTGTTCTGTGATCAGCAATGAAGGCAGCCAATTGAAATCTCAAATACATCAACTTAAGGTAGTATAATCTTTAAAAATTTTTTTCGTTGATTCTCTATTTATTGAACTAAAACGTGGCTTATCATCACCTTTCTATTTGGGTGGTTGTGCATATAGGATGCCATTGAGAAGCTCCTGATATGATGCATTCAATAATCTTTCGGCATGATGAATCTCATCTTAGGGAGGCTTGAACTGAGGAAGTAGTCTTGGAGACATTTCAAGTGAGATGTTTATTAGATTTTGCAGTTTATGTGTTTGGAACATCATTTGGCTTTTGCATATGTTGCTTGATGGTGGTGATAAAAACAATAATTTATTGTCTTTTTCTGTTAGGTTCACTTGATGGATCATTAGAGATGATGTTAGGCTATATGTACTTCCAACTTTAGTCAGCTGTGCGAATCTTAATTAGAAATTATAGTTGTCCAAGAGGTCATTTTTTTTAGTAATGATGAAATGGTGATAGTTTAGTTGTCTCCATTCTCACAGAAAAGGCATCGTTGGATCCCTAGTTCACAGATTGTTCACATGAAATTATGGCACTCGATTGACACCTAAATATCAGTTTATTAAGTAGGGATATTCTAGGATCGAAGCAATGCGGAGGGATATTGTACGAGGTCATTGCTGCTTTTAAAAGATCCAGCGGGTTGCCTTTGCAAAATAGAAATGTTTGGGGGAAAAAACCTCTGGCCTTGTTAGGTCGCGTCCATCCGTTATGTGGACAGCTTTTCTCCTATATTGGATCATTAAAACGTTTACACATATCTAGTTACAAAGCTTTGATCATTTGTCATAAGCGGCACAGAGTAGACAACCGACAGCAAATAAGTATGACTGGGTTAGAGGGTATTTTAGGCAACCTTCGGTTCTTTTTGTGTGGCAATAATTGAAGGTTAAGCTTTGAGATTTGATGTAGGAGGTGGAATTTATTTTGGTGGAGGATGGGAGAATGGAAGCTGCTGAATGGAAAAAGAAAAGAATGTATGACTAGGACCGGCACAAAGAGATCTTTTGACATCAGTTTTCGGGACTTATGTCCATTAAGAAACTTACAATTTTACCCTGTTGGCCACTTTCCCTGTGTAAAGCATGTGTGTGGAATCTGCGTCATGGCCGTATTTGGAGGGAGTTGCTAACTTGACAATATTATGTTTTTTTTCACTTCCCTCATCTACGAATTCTCAAGGAGCAAAGCATTAAGCACCAGAGTAGCGGACAACTACCAGAAGAGGTGAAAAATTGCATGTTGGGGGCGTTCCCGATCAAAGATGCAACAACCTTGGCAGAAGCAGAAACTCTCAAGCATGGCCTTTCTTTTGTCCAAACTATGGATTCTTCTCAAATCATCATTGCAGATGTAAGATTTTTCTAAGACTTGTTTCTGTTTGATGAGTCCTATCTGAGCTGACAATTGGGACCTTCTCGTCCATTTGTTGCAATTTTACTACGTCATATTTCCATCATCTCACCCTCACTGCCTCGTTAAGGACGATGAGATATATTTCAATTTGTCTTAGTTCAAGCACTTGAACTTGGTCAAGTGGTTAAACCATCTAGCCAACTAAGTATCCCCATTGCAATCTTAGTGAGACCCTCATTTTGGAGATATTTTTCCACTGGAAAATTTGTAAGCACGTTATGTTTTTTGTTTTTTGTGCACTCCCTAGTTCACCTTACCTACGTATTCTTGTTCAAAAACCCACTTCTTCACCTAAATTCGTATCCAAATATCCACTTAATAAGTACATTAATAAACCTATTATTTTTACTGTCGTCCCCAACTTCAAACAGCATAAGTTTTATTTATCTAAGTTCTCATTCGTAAACTTGCTTAGAAGAATGGAATTCGGTTAGTAAGACGATAGAAAACCACTTGAAAACATGTAAAACTCACGTTTGTCGCCAAAGCTCACCTTGTTCAACTTAGGTGAGGTGAATGTAAGAGATAAAGATGAAAATAAAATCTAAATCTCATTTCTATCATTAACTTACCCAGCTGCTTTTGACCATGCCAGTCGCATATACCGGCCAATTTAAGTTGAACAAGTCCACTATTCAAAGTGCATCAATTCCTTTTTTTTTTAAGGTGAGCATGGATGGTTTTGAATTGTGAAAGCTAGAATTGGCCAAATATTAAAATAATTGCAGTTCAATTAAAATCATAATTGCTGTTTTTTCTTAGTTTTTGGATTGTGAGAAAGAGAAAGTAAGCATGGGAAAAGTATACTCAAAGACTTTTAATTACTCAGTTTGCAATAAAATGTGAAAAAAAGGAAAAAAATATAACTATTTTTAATTTAATTTAAAAATATAAGAATATAAGAGAAAATACTCCATTAATTTTCTTTTCTTTTTAACCCGAGAAAAGATGGTTGGAAAAATATAAAATTTTTTTTCACATCTAACTTTTTTTAAAAAAATTCTCATCATCCAAACATGCATTCTCCTCGCAGATTGATTCAAAATCTAATTCAGATTTGGTAACTCTGCCCTAAATATGTTCGATGCTCCTTGGGAAGAATAGTATAAAAGATGGTTTTTCTTAATTCTCTCTATTAATAAAGTGAGTAGTCCAACATCATCTGCAAAAAGTTTTCCCGGAATTTCTGCCAAGAAAAAAAAGAAAACAAAAATAAAAAGAACCAAAAAAACTGCTCACACGAAAAGGTTAAGAAGCTTCCGGTCGCCGCCGCACACCCCGACGAACGGCGGCGACCCGCTCCCGGTGGAGGTTGTCGCCGACGCCTCCGATTGGGACGCCGGCCGCTGGCTGAAGGTCAAAGAAATGCCGAGGTCGGGGAAGAACGGCCGGGGCAGGTTGCAGGAGTACTCCTCTGATGCCGACCCCGCGTCGGAGTATGGAACCAGGGAGACCGGACGGTCAGCATCGTCGGGGAGGACCCGGATCGCCCCTCCGCGGAGGACGGTATCGACGGCGGCCTGGCACGCTGCCCACCGCCCCGTCCAGAGGAGGCCAACGGCGCCGCCGACTGGGTTCACCGTCCTGCCGCAGGCCTCGAACAACAGCGACTGGAACAGAGCTGAAAGACCACGGGAAAAGGAAAAGATCGCAACTTTAACCTGGTCAGTGAGAAAAAATCAGAGAAAGGGGAAGGGGGGAGGTAAGTGGCGACGAACCTGGGCGGAGGGAAGCGGGGACGGAGGAGAGGAAGGAGAGGAGGTTTGCGCGGCCGAAGAATTTGGCGACGAAGAGAGTGGCGTTGGCCTGGGCTGCGGCGGAGTCGATACAGCGGAGGCTTGGTCGGATGACACAAGCATCACTGCAGCCCTTGCGTAGTACTCTACAACCATTGCAGCTCATCTTGCTCTTTATTGATGTCTATCTATAGACTGTAGTATATATAGAAATATGTCCGCCCTCCTCCTTCCTAATTCCACAGCTCAATTACTACCACATGCATCGACTAATATATTATAAGAATGGGAAGAAGCTCCGCCGTGGTCCAGCGCAGTTGGTTGCCGGAGATAGGAAACAGGGGGAGGCGGAAGGGGCAGTACACAATTTATAGAAAAAAAAGAGGGAGTGGTAGGATTTGTAAATTTAATGAAGTGTGGGGGTAAAAGGAAGGATGTCCTTGGGATGGGGAAGTGGGCGGCTTCGCGTTTCCGCATCCCAGCGGAGTCGGGTCGTATCGTATCCAAACGGCGTGGGGATTGGGCGAGGGCGTTTCCGTCATTTCATATTGTTATTGGAGTGGTGGGCCCGACACGTACTTGGACCGACCGCGCGCGATTATTCTATATCCGGTAGTTGACATGTTGTGCTGTGAAATCTCCATTCTAGCCTCACTTTTGATTAACAAAGAGGACCCTAGATTGCTCGGGAAAAAATAAGTTATAAAAGACTAAACCCAACCAATAATGCAAACTAGTCCTGAAATATAAAAATGTTTTTAATATATAAAGTATGGACGAATATGATAATAAAAATGGTATAATAATGAAAATTCATCACACTGGTTTGCAACCAAAGTAACCAAATGAAATATTCGTAAAATCAGAAGATTTTTGACTTTCAAGATTCTACATCTCTTAGAGATATCCGATGGAATCACAAATGTGGCAGTGTTCATAACTAAAGAGCAAAAATTAGAAAGGATAAAATTTATTGAGAGTGCGGTTCGTATAAGATATAATTTTTATGCATAAATTGAGTTTGTAAATACCAATTAAACATAAATCAAATGATAGTTTACAATTTTATATAAACAAATACCAATTGTTTGGTTAACGTGAAATAGCCGTAAATAATATGAAAATATCAAATAGTTAATCTTAATTAAAGTTGTATATATGTAATATTTTTTAAGAGAAATTAATACATGTTCGTTGTGTTTTGTATTGAAACTAATCACATAATAGAGTACATAAATGACCTTAGGGTAAATCTCATTCATATACGATTTTAAAATATTGAGATTTGATACGGATTTGGGGGGAGATATGTGTCCAATCCAAATATTTAATATCTTATAAAATTATATTTTAAAATATTTAAATTAATATTTTATATTAAAATTTATCTTATTTTAGTTAATTGAGTTAGTTACTGATGGAATAGGAGCTTAGCAGATTTGAATAAGATATGAACATGGTAAATAAAATTAATGTATTATTTGGATTCAAATAGGATTCCGATTCAACTTTTTAGGCATAGATAGAATATGAAATTTCATATATGATCCGAACCTATCCCCAGATGACCTAATAAAAAGTCATTATATTATATACTCACTTAAATATAACTACACTTAATTTAGATATAAAATATTTTACTTAAAATTACTTTATATATATAATATATAAAGTGATATTATATATATATACACACACTTTTGATAAGGTTAAATATTTTAACATATTTACATCGTTTAAATTACACTAATTTTATGCCCTGAATTAAAATAATATTGAAATTAATGTGCGCAGATTGAAAAAAGGTAGATGATTGTGGGATATGATGAAAGCCCACTAAGCGAGTGGACTCGGTCACCATTTGGATTTCAACATCAGTTCACTTATACAAAACCGATCATATATTATGATGCAACAACTGCTAATTAATTAAAGTATGATAGCAATTACAACCTTAACTAGTTAATTAATTAATTGATATCGACAAAATGAAGAACAGAGCAGTACTCGTCTCTGCGGCCGGTCACCGTTGCGCGTGCAAGATGCTTTGGATCCTAATCAGAAAGCCGCTTTTCTTCATCAACAAAGTTGTGAAAACGAAATCCAGCCAATCAAATGTTTTCCTCCCAACATAATCCAATACACTATAGCCTTGTTTAAATACTTATTAAAGTTATCATAATCGGTTTTCTGATCAAATGGATGGCTCATAGCTATTCTTAAAGGTCTTTCTCTTCATACATTGAATCATTAGGATCCAATGGCGCACATAGTTAACATGAGAAAAGAAAGGTAAAGAAATCCAAGAGTGGCTCCTTGCCCTCTTTATTGATCGATAGA
Source organism: Piper betle (assembly GCA_033002965.1). Taxonomy (NCBI): domain Eukaryota; kingdom Viridiplantae; phylum Streptophyta; class Magnoliopsida; order Piperales; family Piperaceae; genus Piper; species Piper betle. The sequence continues at coordinate 39,258 of JAURVB010003256.1, read as the reverse complement.
TAATAACATTTATAGTTATTAATTACTGTTGATCATCTCGCCGCGTTTAAGCGCAGGTGTTTTTCAGATTCAGAAAGGGCGGGGTGGTTGTTGTATGTATATATAAACACACATGTATGCACAAATAATGCAAGCCTAAACTATTTTTAGAATATATATTCTAAAAAATAGTTTAGATTATATTATTAGTGCGGAGAATGTCATGGCTTCCAAGTACAAAAATAATTCCTACTAAAATTTTTACTTGGTAGAGATTATAATTATTTTTAACGCGAATTAAGTACATGGAATTTAATTAGCTAGGCTGTTTTTATGAAATATAATATTACAATTTATTATTTTTAGTATAGTTGTTGACTATTAATTAATTTTTTTTGTAAATTTATTTTTTTTCCTATGCCCATGGTAAATTAAAATAATGCAAATCAGACAACTTTGACGCCCGTGGGAAAGATGAGGTGGGAAAAAACATACCCAGAGGAATACTCCACGACGCATACATATGAGACGAATTAAAGAACGTACGAAAGTTTTCTGATGCGTTCCTTTGATCGATTTGGAAGCTAAATAATCTTGTCTCAAAAAGAATCGAAAATATAAGGGGAATCATTTTGGAGTAGGGACAGATGAGGATTGGAGGGAGAGCGAATAAGAGTAAGTGGGAATTAATGTTGATGTGGTAACCAAAAGAGAATAGGAAGTTCAAAGTTTATTGTCATTGCGTGGAAAGTACCTGCGCAACGACGATTTTGAGCATGCACCAACTCCACTTCTTTCTTTCTTCGATAATCCCTGCTAGTCGTGTCTTTTTTGCAAGTACTATTTCGAAGTCTCCTTCGTTAACCAACAACCAAGAGCAGGTTTTGGCTCCTCCCCCAAGTAACGCCCATGGGGAAGCGTCCCCATCGTTGCGTCTCCTTCAGGAGGAGGCAAAATTTTGTCAACAATCAAAGGGCCTTTGGTCATGAATAGGTCCCCTTGCTAATATTCCACTAGAAATGTGCGGTTGGCCGCCCTCCGGTCCCAGATAAAAGACAAACAAGTGCTATATACGCTCGCATCATATATACACAGTACATTAATTCAACATACACAGGAAATAGGATTTGAGAGATCACTGTGTAGCCATTAATTTGATCTTGATTTACGAGCAAAATCATAGTTCTTGCCCGGGAAATTTGAAGGTATAGCTCTTAATTTCCATTCGACGCTCTCGATCGAATAAATTTACAAACGCCTCCGTTGACCAACGACATGTACAATACCCCAGATATGGTACTTGCTGTTTTCACCTAAATGGTCCTTTAAATTGGTCAACTCTATGTAATTATAACACGAAGATGATCATTGGGGTTACGAATGTAAAAGGAATTACTAAGTTCACAACCTTGGATGGGGCTTGTAGCATATCCGATTCGTCAACGTCCACATATAACTCGTAGTTTTCTGACCTCTTTTGAAGGATTTGTCACTGTGAACTCAAGCCCAAATCAATTCCAAGGATCAAGGCTTGTATGGAATCGTTGACGAGCCCAGAAGTACCTATGCTTCACCATATGTATGCATATAAATATAAAAATAGCTACTGCTCCATTTTGTGCTAGTCTAATCTTTCCGTATCCTGTAGTCAATGTAAACCATGAATACTCCCACCAGCTTCTCTCGTAATACGTGACAATATATATATACACACACATATATATATATATATATATATATATATATTTATTTGAATTGATTAATCTAATTTTGGCATGAATTTGAAGGCTCCGAATTATGATCACTATACGGATCGTGAATATGTAAGCCTTAGACCACTTCCACTGGGGATTAACTAATTACCTGAGTTATGAATATGAATGATATTCCTGATCAATTAATGTGCTTCTCTAATTTGTTAAAGTATATATATATGATAATTTCCCGTTTTCCAATTTGGAATAAGGTGGAAGAAGAAAGCTTGTTCTTGCTGATTTACTGCGAATAATGCAGACTAGAGTAGATGGCTGCCCTTCGGATATTTGGATATCGATTGCTTTTGAATATATTTTGAAGATATTTCAGAGGTCGTGATGAAATACTTGCGAATTGGAAGACTGCAGCCACAACTTTTTAGAATTTTTGTGGATTCTTGGCTGTAGCCTGTATATTCGCGGGATCATGGATGGACCGTATATAATTATAAATATGTTCTGATGAACTCATTTTTACAGAGTTAGTTGTTATATTTTCTGGCGCATCTAATACTCCTTAACTTTTTTTAATTAAGAACAACTTGGATCATTAGAGTATGCTGTGGATGTGGACTAATAATACGTCCTCCAAGCTGCCCTTTTCATATATATATATATATATATATATATGTTCGGGTGTGGATTTGTTCCCCGATCATACTTCATATTGAGTGGGGCTGGATAGAGTGGGTTTGGTGAGACCGAGGCGTCTTGGTTGTGAAAAGAAATCATACAAGTAAAATAAAAATAAAAATAAAGAGTCACAAGTAATGAATAATACATAGGATTTTTTATATGTTTTTTTAGGGTTTAATTTGAATCATTAAATTACTCTATTGTGATTTGATAATCACAAATTTGCTATTTCTTTTTTAATTTTATATTTTACACAAAATAGTAAATTTTTTGTTACCTTTGATTTGATTCAATTTTATTAACATCTACTCTAACGTCATGGTTTGCCTCTGTGAGGTCTTCAAATACTGAAAATAACTTCCCCAATATGTCTAGAACATCCAAAAATGATTGGGTATAAGTTCCGTGCTAATCCGATGAAAGGAAGGCAAGTAAATACAATTCCGAGTTGAAACGAACCGGTTTGATGCAGGAAAAACAACCCAAATCCAGGTTAAACAAGCCCCAACTACCGACGGTGGCCTTTATTGGGTCATTAGCATTTGGTCAACACAATCAACATCTACTAGATAGTCATAAGCTTGGTACATGGGACAGGACATGGTCTAACCACGATCGCATGCAAGACGGGGCCATGATCCAATTATCTTTCATTCCTTAATCGTTTCTACTGTGTTCTTTTGCCAAGCCAATGGCGCACGTAAGGTGGGTCGATCTCTAACAACAGCAACAACGGTGATGGCGGCAAGTGTTGATTGACCGCAACCCTTCGGCAGAAATCCAACTACTTGATCTTTATTTAAACGGTAGCTTCTCGCGTCCACAAGGCTCTAAACTTTTTCGTCCTTCGGCTTTTGGCGCTAGAGAAACACAGCTATCCAAAGTTTTTTAAGGTTCTCCGGTCGTGGAGCTTCAACAAAGCCCTACAATCTGCGACACAAACAAACCAAGCGCTTTGGGCTCCTGGTAATCAATACGCTAGCCTTCACCCCTTCACAGCGACTGCAAGACTTCTAACAGCAATGAGGAGGAACTTCTCTCCTTGAACCAGCAAGGCGAAACTCCAATACAATGTTTAGTAGGATAGCAACTATGAGCTTCTAGCTTCAAAAGCAACCAAACTCTGACTATTTTCTTCATACGAGCGGCAGCAGTCCTCCGGCAGCAACTCACTTCACAGCAATGTCTCATTAACTCTCGACTCCGGCAAGGTTCTGGGCAACTTCACAGATTAGGCCAAACTCCAGGCACTCCAAGTCAGCAGCAAGGATGGGAGCAGCGACGAACTCCGGCGTACACGACAATAGTGGCGAGCGAAGGCTCCTCTTCTCGGCAAGGCAGCAACACTGATCTGAGGTGGTGACTCCTGTCGGCAGCAAGTTTCCCGGGGTCGACATCTCCTTGGCGAGCAATAGGTCGAGGCAAAGCTTGAAGATGGTGATAGTAGCATGATGGTGGGAGGCTTCAATGTTGGATTTTGGACGTATATATACAAGTATATAATTGTATCATATGCTATTAATAAAATTTGGTCTAAATTAAATTGATATATTAAAATTAAAGTTAATGAGTCATTAATATTTAAAATAAATATATGGAGATACCATATATTTAAGATGAGTATGGATAAATATATGTAGACCACGTTTTCGTAACTTCTAATTTATGATGGGTTAAATTGGAATTATAAAAGATAGGATAAATACGGTTATACGAATAAATACGGTTATAGTCCCCGAATTCACACCGTAGTTTTCCTTTTCTGGTATCCCATCATATAGGAACTTTGGCTTTGGAGAACCAGTGCAGAATTTGGAAGATCAAAACCTAAAGAAGTGAAGAATCGTTTTATTATTATGGATTTAGGTACGCTTCCGTAATTAAATTTTATTTTCTTGATGATTTAATCTGAAGAAAGGTTTTATTGATGATGGTTTTATCATCTGTATAATTTAGTCAAAGTTAAAGGTTTTATTCAACATTCAACACTCCAACACTCTTTAATCTGAAGAAAGGTTTTATTGATGATGGTTTTATCATCTGTATAATTTAGTCAAAGTTAAAGGTTTTATTCAACATTCAACACTCCAACACTCCTGAGGGCGCAAGACTTCAAACTCTAGAAGAATCTGCAAAAAAAGTAAGAAATAAATAGTCTTTCTTGACTTTCTCCGGTCATGGCAAGGCTTCTCGGTGATGGGCAGTGGCCAGGCTAATCTTGACAGGCCTCCGACAAGGCGTTGGACGACAACATGTCTGGGGCGTTGGACGACAACATGTCTGGGGGGCTTCTCGTCAGGGCCAGGCTTTACCATGACGGTGGTGGCAAAGGTCTCGACGGACTCCTTGGCTGCATAGCGGCCACTGCTGCCTTACCACTAGTTTCTTTTGTTACTCTTCAATGCTCCCCCGCAGCAAGCGAAGGCTCCTCCTCTCGGCAAAACGACAACACTGATCTCAGGTCTCCTCTCTTGCCCAATCAGCTCCGGCAGCATGGAGCGACTTTTCTAGTGCCAACCAGTGTTACAGAAATCGGATCGGCGTCGCGCCGATCCGATTTCGGCCGATTCCGACCGATTTAAATCGGAATCGGAATCGGAATCGGCCGATTTAAATCGGAATCGGTTTTTTAGGAAATTACCAAAATACCCTAGGTATGATTTTTATTAAATTATTTAAGCATGGGTAAAATGGTAATTTGGATTTTAAAAACCTAAAATCAAACCCGCTCCCCCGACACCGCCGCCGCTCGTCCGCCCGCCGCCGCCCGGTTTCCGCCTCCGCCGTGCGGCCCCGACTCCGCGCTCGCCGCCGACCGGGCTGCCGACCTCGCCGCCGACCTCGCAACGTCGCCGCCCACCCGTGGCCGGACCGAATCGGGCACGCACGAATCGCCGCCGACTCCGCCGCCGGCTCCGGGCCGCCGACGGTTCGTCCGGCCGGGCTGCCGACATCGACCGGGCTGCCGACATCCTCCGACATCGCCGCCGCGAGACTCGCCGCCGACCGGGCCGCCGGTGGCGGCGGGGGTAAAAATCGCACGGTGGCATTCTTGTAATTAAAAGTTGACTCGAGTCTAACTCGAGTCAAAAATAATAATTAATTCAAAATAATTTAAAAAAATCTTAAAAAATATTTAAAAATATCAAAAACTATAATACACAGAATAATATCAAAATAACATCAATACTTAATTTTAATATATTTATATTATAAATTGTCAAATTATTATATATAACTGATTAAATTAATTTGGACCGATTCAACTGAACCGATTCCTGGCCGATTCAGACCGATTCCGATTCCGATTCCGATTCACTGGAAAACCGATTCCGATTCCGATTCCGATTTATGCAACCATGGTTGCCAACCTTGTTAGGGTGTTTAACAAATAAAATAACAAAACACAATGTTGAGTGTGTGATAAGGCCAACCAATAAAGGATAAAGATGACACCCACACATTTAACATGGAACCTCCAAAATAGGAGGGAAACCACAAAACCATCTACTATAATCAAATAATGGGCACACACTTTGGGCAAAACCGATACATCAAATTACTCCAATTGGAATACATATCCAATTAGGAACACTCAACCTTTAACTAGAACATTGGAACATTCAACCTCTAACTGGAACATATTCCAATTAGAAATAATCTCCAACTCAATTGGGAACACTCAACGGACAAAGACAGTAGACCATGAAGAGAGGCTCTCCCTCTCTCTAAACCTCTTCACTCACAATATAACTACATATATATATATATATAGAAGCAGAACCCCATAGATACGAAGAGCCAAATACTAAATATTCATCGTCTTTAACAATTCTTCTCGAATTCGTCGTACCTCTTAGAGTAATTTATGTCTTTATAATTTTTCGTACCTCTTAGAGTAACATATGTCTTTACGATTTTCCATGTAGTTACATGTCAGCCACATTCATCGTATGATGAGAATCATATCAAACACACTAGGGTTGCCTGCCCCATGTGGAAATTCCTTGAAAAATCTTCAACTCTTCAACTTTGCACCACTTGTCAAATATTAGTCGAACTTGAAGCACCATTGTCGATCGCTTGCCAACCGCCATCACATGAGGAGGGAAGGGAAATATTATTTTAACACTGCTCTCCTCTTGACTCATATGGAATGCCTTCTATCTTCCTTGATTGGAACTTCTAGCACATCTCCCCACCCTCTTGGGGAAAAAATTATGACCTTGCTTTTTTCCCCAGACGGAGCCAATTGTTAGGGTTTTTAACAAACAAAATAACTAAACACAATGTTGAGTGTGTGACAAGGCCAACTAATAAAAGACAAAGATAGATGATACCCACACATTCAACGTGGAACCTCCAAAATAGAAGGGAAACCACAAAACCATCCATTATAATCAAATAATGGGCACACACTTCGAGCAAAGCCGATACATCAATTTACTCCAATTTGGATAAACATCCAATTAGGAACACTCAACCTCTAACTAAAACACACTCTAATTAAGAATATTTAACCTCTAAGTGGAACACACTCTAATTAGGCTCTAATTAGGAGGCTCTAATTAGGAACACTCAACCTCTAACTAGAACATACTTCAATTTGGAATATACTCCAATTAGGAATAATCTCCAACTGGGATACACATTCAATTGGGACACTCAACAATAGACAACAGACAAAAATAGTACACCATGAGAAGAGGCTCTCCCTCTCTCTAAACCTCATAGTGAAGCGCTTCACAATAATACACTCAGTTCTGTTGTACTCTCTCCTGCTCTATTTCACTCACAATATAACTACATATATATAGAAACAGAACCTCGTAGATACAAAGAGCTAAATATTAAATATTCATCGTCTTCAACAATTCTTCTCGAATTCCTCGTACCTCTTAGAGTAACTTATGTCTTTACGATTCTCCATGTAGTTGCATCCCACATTCATCGTATGATGAGGGACTTCCAATAGACCTGCTCTTCTCCATCTGGTGAAGCAACTCAGCACTTTGGCTTGGCTTCTAGATTCGGCAGCTGCAGCAACCCCTTCTAAACATTACGATACAAAATTAAGTGTTTTTTAAATTATTTTTTATTAAATTATTAACATCATAAATAAATCTATAATGTAATTTTTAAAAAATATAAATTAAATTCATATGCAAAGAATTTGTTCAATTTCAAATTCTACGTCATACTGTAAAATAAAATATAAAACAACCAATACTAGGAATAAATTAAGACCTATGAAACGAATACAGTAAATATACCATAAATATAATAACAACGAAAATAAGAAAGATAAATAGTCTACTAACAGAATTCTCTTTTGTCGTGACTTTAACCCATTCATTCATACTCACACCTGTGAAGGTAATTTTATGCTAATGATAAAAATATTAAGTCATATAATTATAAAAAATAAGTCAATATATTCTACAAAATAATTAATCAAGTCTTTTACTGATTATGAGCCTATGTTGAGCTCTAAACAGGCAAGGATGGGTAGCCACCCCATTTAGCTACAATCTCAGACACGTACACACACGCTAAGTGACCCACATCCTGTATTTACCTATATTTGTCATTGACATAACCTTTTGGTAATATCAACAACTCAAACCAAAAAATAATTTATACCAGATGATTAATGAAATAATAAACCAATAATAGGTAATCCAAATTTATAATTATGGTTTAGGTTGTTCACTTGAGTCATAGTTAATCACTCTAATATATATATTATGAATTGAGTTATTTTAGCATACTATCTAATTGACCTTCAATTCTTTAATGTATTTTAATATACCCATCTTAACGAGCACAAAACTTCACCAATTACAGACTTCTTATTAAGTAATTTATTTATCAAATAGTTAATTAAAGATTAATCAGAGCCTTAAATATAATGCCCAACTGATAAAAAAAGAAGATTCCTAATCTATATATATAAATCATGCATGAACTTATATTATACACAACCCACTTGTAGGCATTGGGACAAGGATACTAACCTTCTTAATTAATAGTCCAAAAGATATCACCTTTAATCAATTACTATTTAATCATATAAAATGATTGATTAATAAACCCAATGACTATGTGCATAACCTAATAACTTAGTAATTATTATCTATACAAACTCAATAAATATTTGGAATTCAGTTGATATAGATAATGCATGAGGGCACTATCAAACTCGATACAGTATATTCTCCTCTTATTCATCGGTTAATTGACCATCAATCTACCCCTTGCAAGTACATGGCTCATAACCAAATTATTAGCTATAGCATGAAATTAAGACTCATGCCAAATAAAATTATTAAGGACCTATGCCATCTATCGATCAAATCAAGATCATAGGAATGAGCAGTGCATAACATATCAATGCTAATTCAACTATTAATGACAATGAAACCTCTTGCATCCAACGCTCAACACTAAATCATTAAAACACTTGAACAACAATCCGTAATTAGTCAAATTTGAACACCACAACGAATAAGCTGGTAATAGGTATCGCTACCCATCATACGACGTCCACTAAACAAGAGGAGAAACGGCAACACCTAGACATGACATCTAAATGCATGATCAAGGAGAGAAAACAAAGTGACAGGGAGAAGGGAGGTATATCGATTAAAGATGACAATGAGGAGAGGAGAGGGTCGATCCAGTCGGAAGGTACACGATGATAGAGAAGTGTATTGCTTGTCCCCTTTCCTATTTAAAGCGTGGAAGAAGTGGTTGAGATCTATCCCCACAACCATGTACCAATTCCCACAAACACCCACTCTAAACTAGTCAACTTATATCCACTTGAAATCATATCAATACTCCATTTATATACTAACTTAGGGAATAAGGCTTTCTCATTAGCTTATATACAAGTCACCAACACCCTCTACCTCTGATGTGAGATAAGCTCAACAACTCCTCTTCACACATCAGGCAATCCTGAAATGATCATCCTTTGAAAATCTCCCCTTCATCAGACTAAACTTACATATTATCACCTAGCAAACTCCTCTTAAATCATCAGATGAAACTCATAAAAGAAAATATCCACAATCGGATTAAGTAAATGCCAAAGCCCATCTAGCTCTGATATCACTGTTAGGCCCAATGGGCCGACAAAAGGGACTTGGTATTTTTTAAAGATGACTATTGGACGACGCTAGCAAAGGGAGTTCCTTCTATGCGAGTAAGGAAGATGTATTAGAAGTTTCAATCATGGGAGATAAAGAGCATTCCACATGAGTCGGAAGGGGAGAAGTGTTGAGATATTTTCCTGTGATGACGGTCGGTAAGCGTTCGACAATAGCGCTTCAAGTTTGACAAGTAGTGCATAGTGGAAGAATTTTTAAGGAATTTCCACATGGGTCGAGAAGGGGAGATTGGAAGAGTTGTATCTCTTTCCTGTGTGAAGGATGTTAAAACCAACCCTAGTATGTTTCGTATGATTTAGGAAGGGAGAATTGTTGGAGTCCCTCATCATACGATGAATATAAAAAGACATGCAACTACATGGGGAATTGCAAAGATATGGAATTACTTTAAGAGGTACGAGGAATTTGAGTAGAATTGTGGAAAACGAAGAATATTTTACATTTGACTCTTCGTATCTACGAGGTTAGTTGTATCTTGAATATATTTTTTTCTATACATATGTAGTTTTACAAGTGTGATATATAGAGTACAATGAGTGAATCTTTGTGTACTTTACTATAAGGTTTTGCAATGAGGCTTTCCCCTCTCTCTTAGAGGAGGGAGAGCTTTTCCTCGTAAGATATGGGAAGAGCAATGAGGCTTTCCCTCTCTTTGAGGAGGGAGAGCCTCTCCCTGCAAGATATGGGTTCCCAATTAGATTGTCTCTTCTAGTTGGAGATTAGGGTATTTTTAATTGGAGTGTGTTAGATTGTGGGTATTTTTAATCAAAGTGTGTTAGATTGTGGGTATTTTTAATCAAAGTGTGTTAGATTGTGGGTATTCCTAATTGGAGTGATACATTGTGAGTATTCCTAATTAGAGTGTGATACATTGTGGGCATTTCTAATTGGAGTGTGTTAGATTGTGCGTATTCCTAATTAGAGTGTGTTAGATTGTGGGTATTCCTAATTGGAGTGTGATACATTGTGAGTATTCCTAATTGGAGTGTGATACATTGTGGGTATTCCTAATTAAAATGTGTTCCGATTAGAGTTATGTTATATTGTGGGTATTCTTAATTGGAGTGTGTTCCAATTAGAATTAGAACTTAAGAGTATTTTTAATTGGATAGAGATTGAGAGTATTTCCAATTGGATGTGTATCTCAGTTGGCATATGTGAATTTCATTTGAATAACATTTCCAAATGATGATGAGAGATGAGTTTCGTTCCGTCTGATCCAAACGATGAAAATGATGTATCGTATTTGCCTGATGTGTGTTCCCATTATTTAATTAGAATAGATGGTTTGTGGTTTTTCTTTTATTTTAAAAGTTTCACGTTTAATTAATGTGTTCACATAACATGGAGTCTAGGTATTTTATGTATTAAAATCCCAGCAAATGGTCCTCAAAGCAATAACGAACCCAAAGCTTCACGAGAGTGTGCTAATAGTGCCTTTGAAGCAGCAACATGTCGGTCGAGAGAGGCGGCTCTCCTTGGCCAGCTCCATAGCAACAGCAAGATGATGACTCTCCAAGTGACGGACGGTGGCCGTGTGTGATGGGCAATGGTACATCACAGGGAAACGGGGTCTTAACAGAGCAGACTTCAAGGAGTGGCGACAAGAACTCTAATCTGCATTGACGAACCCATCAACAGCTAGGCGATGAGACTAAAGAATTCAAGCGAAATGAGCAACTCCTAAGCTCTTCACGCCATCCTCTCAAATGCTGCTTTCTGAAAAATTTTTGTCCCCCCTCACATTTCATCCGCTTGGGGTATTTATACAGTTTGAGAACCTTCTTTATTTTGCAATTTCAACCTTCCTCACGTATCCCCTCCCATAATCATGGAACTGCACCAAAGCTTCACTATAATACGATAAGAGAAGCTGTTTCCAAGCAATAATGAGGGTGGGTCCAACACAAATATCACCGAACTTAGTCACGTGGTGAGAATAGTACACATTCATCTAAATATATATATATTGGGAAAGGTTTTCTGAGCACCATGCAAAATCATGTTCCTGCGGCTAATTAAGGACGGTGATTGCCTAAATTTAATTTAAAAACCCCTCCACCCCCTCCTTGTAATTAAATAGTCCCAATCCCTGTTGCATAAATCGCCGATTCTGATTCAGAATCGGTCGATTCGACTCGGATCGGAGGAAAACCGATTCAAAAACCCATTAAATTGGTTTTCATCCGAATCGGTCCGTGAATTGGCTGATTCGAGCCAATTACAACCGATTCTAGCCAATTTAGAATCGACCCAAATCGGTCGATTCCGAGTGCAGGGGCGGGGTGCGGCGGGGTAGGGCGACGGCGGCGGGGAGGGACAGGGCAGGGCTGGCGGGGGAGGCGGGGCACGGCGGGTGAGGGCGGGGCACGGTGGGCGAGGGCGGGCCGGGGTGGGTCTGGGGGAGGGGGGCAGGGAGCGGCGGGCACATGGCGAGGCTGGCGGGGGAGGCAGGGTGCGGCGGGCGAGGGCGGGGTGGGGCGGGTCTGGGGGGAGGGGGGCCGGGCGCGGTGGGCGCAGGGTGGGGCGGGTCTGGGGGGGAGCGGTAGCGGCGGCAGCGACGGGGAAGGAGGGCGGATACGGAAGAGAAAGGGCGAGGGAAAGAAATAACACTCAGTGGCATTCTCATAATTAAAACTTGACTCGTGTCCGACTCAAGTCAAAAATAATAACTAACTCTAAATAATTCAAAAAAATCTTAAAAAATATTAAAAAGTATCATAAAATATAATACATACAATAATATTAAAATGACGTTAATATCTAATTTTTATATATTTATGTTATGAGTTATCAAATTATTATATATGACCGATTTGGATCTATTCAGACTGTTTCAATTGAACCAATTCCTCTCTGATTTAGACCGATTTCGATTCTAAATCTGACTCCTTCAAAATCAATTCCGATTCCGATTCCAATTTATGCAACCATAGTCCCAATAAAATTTTGGGGTAGAAAATTGATCAGGCAATCAGGACCCTATGTGTGTATATATATATATATATATATATATAAAATAATGCATGTATTTGAATATATTTTAGATGAAAACTTTATAAACCTATATCATATTCATTAATTTTTAATCTAATAATTCATATTAGATTGTTACATATCGGTAACGAGTAGTTTCTAAAATACAGACAAATATAAACTAATAGATTGACAATTAACGATCAGGATTGAGGATCACAAAGTCCACAAATTAAAAAGGTTTCATATCCTATTATTTTCGTATATTTGAAACTAAAGATAATGAATGCAACCACAGGTCATAAAGATTATATATTGGTTAACTTGATAATTTAATTATGTTAAACTTTTTTTAAGAAAAAGAAAATTGTTTATATTTTTCACCCCAGTGGATCAGGTATTAATTTTATTCTTCTGACAATAATATAGTCATACATATGCGGTGATATTGTAAGATATACGGTGGCATTAATGTGAAAATATAGTTGACAAAAGTCATGCTGATTTCCAGATTGCACGGATTTCTATATCCACACGTGGCTAATTTCCCGAGTAAAATTCCATCGTGTTAAAGTTAAATTTTGAAATAAAAGAAGCCCACGGAGGTTTGTACTTGAGCCCATATTGGCCCGTAAAAAATGCCGACTAATCAGCAATTACAAATTAATTCATTGATTGATTTCAACATCTCTATGTGTGTCAAGTAATAAAATCATAAAACATTATAATTCTTCTATAGTTAACATAAATCAACATTTAAAACAAAATGAGTTTCGTCGAGTTCAAGTCTAGAATTTTTAATATGTACACCCCATCATATATTATGACGTTAATTGAAGAGGGTATTTGGCTTTAAAATGTGTCATTTTTTTATGTGAGTTTAGCATACATCGACCATTTAAATAATTTCAAATTAATAGATGACAATTATCTAAGCTAGCCATCAGATTATATATCACGTAGATGATTATATATTATATATAATTAAATCTTGCGAGTCTTTAATTACGTGGTCTCTTTTTATAGAACGCGGGGTGTACATATTAAAGCAATTCTTAAGTCTCCACTGGCGTGGACATTGGAAATAAGAATCTTGTAAGTAGGATCAAACAGACACAAAACATCATCATGCCATAGAATAAAACTTAATTTAGTTCATCCAATTAAACAAGTGGTGCAAGTGGTGCATATTGGCTTATCGGTGTGTGATCATGATCATCAAATGGTTCAGAGCAAGGCAGCTTATACTATTAATGATTGTGTTAACTAATATCAAGTGGGCATGCTTTGTACTAATTAACAGACCAACTCCATAAATGGACATATACGATGAAGTATGAACTGATTCCGTCCATTGACGTAAAGAAAGTAACTTATATAATAAGATTTGGGATTCTGAATTCTCTCTCAGAAATGAAACTTTATGCATGATTATTCCACGGGAAAGTTAGGGAGGAAGATTAGATTGGGTTTTTTGAATGCAACTGGGGGTAGCCAGAAAGCTGGTCACCGTGAATTCAATACATGCATTGTATCCGCCTTTTCTCCGGCACCTCAACTTTCGAAAGCCTTTAGCTGGTGTAGTTCCACGAAAAGGTGTTATTACTCTTATTAACTTTTAGATACAGCGTACCTTATTTTTTCCCACACACACATATATATTAAATAACTTACACCTCATCTAACTTATATAAACTATACTTTTTATTTAAAACAATTTAATAAACCTATATAGGTAAATAAAAAAATTTATAAAAGTGATTATAAATTTTCAACTCAATATAATATTTATAACCCTATAAGTGCAAATGGTCGGGTTAAGACAAATTTTCAAATGTAATTAAAAGTTAAAGATTGTAATTTTATCTCCACTAAAATATTGGATTTTACTCCGGTAAGTATTAGATATAATATTAAATGAACTAATTAATTAATTATGGGATTTAATATTTTATCCAATTACTTAAGACAAAAAATACATATCTAGCCCTTAAGATGACTTAGTATTATAATTAATAATTAATTTATGAAATTAAATCCTTGTCCATTATTTCTTAGCTAGGGACTTGTTGCTATTCTTCCACTTACTTTCATCTATCTCGTAATAGTTGCCGAAGAGAATTTTCTTGTCCCACTTCACTTAAAACTCGTAACATCTCACAATATTGTCTCACCTTTGGCCGCTCTGAGCCTTTCACACTGTCACGTTACTTTATGTATTGAAATAGAGTTATTCTATTCTCTTCGAGTTGCACAAAATCTGCCTTGTATCTAATCAAACATGGCATGAATCACAGTTTACAACACTAGTAAAAAAATGGTCATAAAAAACTGGCATTTTGCAACTAGCTACTCCAGTCACTAATTTGCAACTAATAAGTAACTGGGTTGAAACGGATAAAATTTACGACCCCGTTGTGACCGACAACACTGTCACAAAATTCTTTATAGCAATAGTGACCATTGAGTGACTGGATTAGCGACCACAATTTGTTAACGATTCTTTGATTGCTAAAGATTAGAAATATTTTGTAACCGCGTATCTGGTTATGATTCGGTCTGTGATTAAAATTTTGAAATCGCATTCATGGTCACATACAAGGTTGCAATTTTTATCAAAAAGCAATTTTAATAAACATATTGCAATGCGGCCGTAAGCAATTGATTACGTGAAAAAAATGGCGGTTGAAGCCTCAAATCAAAACCCTAACTCACCGCCCAGGCTGCCGTCCCCGGTAGTTGCTCCCGCCACTGCCACTGCTGCCCATCGTCACCCTCACCCCCGCCTCCGCCGTCATTCCTATAGCAGGTATGACTCGTTTATTGTTAACGTTATTTTTCTTAACCATTCATGATCACTGCTTGTTGTTTAGTAACTTCATCCTGCTCTCCTTATACTTTCTTGATTTTTCCCTTTAAGTGGTATCTGTTAATTGTACATCGGTTAATTTGTGTCATGATTTGATTACATCATGCTTTTGCAACTGTTGTTTAGTAGATACATATATTTGTCTTTTAGTTTTCTTCTTAGTTTCAGTTTTACAGAGACGTCAATGGTAAGTAAAAGGTTCCTCTTCAGGACTAGTTACTCTATAAACTTACTGCTGTTTTCTTGCCCAGTTTCTTTATTAATGTTATTATCTAGTTCATATATCACATTTGCACTGTTAAGATGTTACGTAAATTAACAAATATTTTATCAAGTCCAATACTGTGTTGTGTTTCTTTATATTAAAAAGATTTTTATAGAAATCCAGCATTTACTGTGCAGCTTTATCATGCATTGGTCTTAGCTGATAAAGTAAATATTTATGCAAAAATTGGTGTGAATGTCAGTTGAAGTGGCTCACCTAAATTAAAATGGCTATCTGCTTGGGAGAGCACACTTCTTTTGTTGTGCATTTCACAAGTATATTTGTCAACAAAAAAAGGCTTCACATGCATTTTCATTTCTAATTTTGCTTTAGGTTAAATGATGGAATAGGAAAAAATAGGAATATATGGAGATATTAATTGGAAGATTGATTTTTAACTTTTTATAACAAGAGAAAAGATCAAGGTATTTGTGAAGACCCAACACTAAGCAATGCTGTTCTTTTGCCTAAGACTCTCCCAACTTAGCTATGATATTACTTTGATATTTTATTGTATATAAATAAATATAACTAGTTATAATGAAACTTATATATATATATATATATAGAGATAAAGATTGTTGTCTTGCAGCACAGCCAAGATGGCTGTGCTGCACTCAATCCAACGGCTGAAATTAAAACAAACTCCACCATCATCCCCTTCCTATAATTCCCGCCTACCAATTCATCAACATCCCTCACAGACACATCTGTGAACACAACTTCAGAATCCTTCAATCTCTCTCCATCAACCTCCACCTCAAGCCCTTCTCCATGTCCTTCCAGACCCAGAACAGTGACCTTCTCAATGACCCATCCCTTCTCCGTTGCGAACTCCGGCTCTGTCACCTCGGACCACACCTTCACCTGCTTCTGCTCAAGTGTGGCGTAGAACTCCACGAGAGTCGAGTGCCCACCGGCGACCTTCATCTCCGGCAGCTCGTCATCGTCGCCAAACACCTTCCCCTTGGCCTCCCCGGAGGTGGCGCCGGCGGGGAAGGTGACGACGAGCGTGAAGGGGGTCGTCCTTGCCACCTTCAACGTCAACCCCCTCTCTGCATGGGCAAGATGGTGTTCTGGTACACATGCACGTTCACTACATGCAATGGCGCATCAAGAGTCAGGTACTGCCCGCTCTCGGAGACGATGGCCTTGGACATGTCAAAGAGGTTGTACCAAGACCCCGGCGGAAACATCGCCTTCACCGAAGTGGCAGCCTTCTTCAGCACCGGCGAAACTAGCACACTTCCCCCAAGCATGAACTAGGTGCTCACATCATAGCAGTCTGTGAAGTTCGGGAAGTTGAAGAACAGGGGACGAGCAATGGGGTGTGAGCTTCAAAGTTGAGGGTGTAGAAGTAAGGCAGCAGCTTGTACCGAAGCCCAAGAGCATCCCTAGCCGATATGGCCACAGATTTCCACACATAGAGCTCTTGCCTCGGCGAGTAGTAGTTGGCATGGTCTCTGCAGAACGGGTAGAACGCACCCAGCTCAATCCACCGGTTGCAGAGCTCCTCTGTAGGAGCAGGGTAGAATCCAGAGATATCGGCGCCCACCATGGGCACGCCAAACATACCAAAGTTGAGAATGGTGGAGATGGAGTAGCGCAAGTCCTCCCACGTCGCCTTGTTGTCCCCAGTCCAATGCGCTGCGTACCTGCCGGAGCCGACGAAGGTCGACCGGGACAGCACGAACGGCCGCTTGCCCTGCAACGCCAGCAGAGCCCCGTGGGTGGCAATGGCCATGGAGAACCCGTAGAGACTGTGGGCGTCATACTCCAGTACCCAGTTGTAATGCGTCGCACTGGTGGCGATGGTCTTCAAGCCCAGCGGAGCCCCAACGGCGGAGGCATTGATCTTGTACGGTGGCTCGTCCCACCTCGTCTTGGTGATGTTCTTGCAATCCAAGCAACAATCCCATGGCAGGCCCGTACCGGGGCAAGGGCGGTCGGTGGGGATCCGGCACTTGCAGGTGCAGAAATTCGAGACCTCGTTCATGTCGATCCACAGCCCATCGACCGGGATGAGATCATGGAAGCATTTGATCTCGTCTCCCCACCATGAAACAGTAGCAATCAGATTTTAGAGCCGTTAGATCACGATCTAACGGCCAGGAAAAATGCAGGACAGCCATGTTGGCTGTCCTGCAGGACAGGAAGCTTATTATATATATATATATAAAGATTATCTTAGCAGGGGCAAATAATATTTCTGTCTCAAATTTTAATCTAAATCATTTGATTACAAAGACGACCCATATTTGATAAAAAAATAAAAAATAAAACACTCACACCACCACCATGCTTTAGTACATACTCAATAATAATATTTATTTATAATTTAAATATATTTTGATTAGGCAAGTGATATTATGTATATTATTGTATTATATTATCGAGTTGAGTCCGAGTAGAGTTACGAGTCAAATTCGAGTTATAACTGAGTCGAGTCGAGTCGAACACTACCTTGCTTAAACTCAACTCATAGGATTCGAGTTCGAGTCGAGTTCGAGCTCAAACATTTAAATGTCGAGTTTCGAGTCGATCCGAGCTGAGCCGAAGGCCAAATGCTCATAAACTAGCTTGCTCAATTAGCAGCCCTACCAATAATGATGTATGCAACCACAATAGCAGATGCACTTGAGGACACGATAGTTGTGGTAGGTATGCTTCTCTTAGGCTTTGTACCTGCACGAGCTTTATTTGACTATGGCTACATACATTCCTTTATTTCATTACACACACACACAAGTAGGATGGGAAGTAAGATAGAAGAGTTAAGAAATTTGTTATTAGTGTCCACTCTTGTCAGTAGTGTTATAGCTACAGGTGAGTGTGTGCGTAATGTTTTTTTAGATTCAACAACGATAACTTGTAGCTGATTTGATATTGTTCAAGCTATAAGAATTTGATGTGATATTTGAAATTAACTAGATGTTCAAGTAAAGAGCCACAATAAATTGCTGAAGAAAGATGACGACTTTACGTCATGGGAGGTGCCACTTTTTCTTCTACGATCAGGGAAAAGATAAAGAATAAGGATGGATATCCTATCAAAATACAATCAGTCAGCTAAACCAAGACAAAAAATTAATCAGTCAACTAGTTAGTATGAAAATGTCTTTTTTGTCTTGGTTTAGCTGTCATATTAAATATTAAAATTAATCAGTCTATGCTCTCATATTAAATATTAAATACGATCGTAAAGCCGTCTCTCATTTGAAAGTTTGATTATTTAGTTATTAATGGACCAAAATTACTTGTTACTGACTTTTCCATATTATATATGTAGGTGAGAACCTGAATGACTGAGTGGTTTTGGGACCACAGAGTAGTAACAATGTAACATGCACATATGTGCCTGTCGAGAATGAATGAGAATGTGATGTGATGAACTGTTGTGAAAGGTGTTGATTAAATATTATATTGTTTTATTACTAGAAATGTATTCTGAAATTAATGAAATGATTTGTGTGATGATTAATATGAATAAAACTGAACAAGATGAGCTAATAGAATAAAGACAACTTAGAAAGCTGAAACTAATTATGATGTCAATGTTGTGTAAACAATAAAATGTTTTGGTAATGTTTCATGTATTTAACATTACATATATTTATTATTTGTTTTTGATGGGGTGGTCCATATTTTATTTTTAGGAGAGACTCTGTCTACTTTGTTTTAAAATCACGACTTTTTGAATTTTCAATGGGTGGTTTTGTTTGAATGTGGATTGCATATCATATCATTTATTTAGAACAATGCTTGAGCCTAAACATTTTATCTATGCATTGAATGTTTGTATCTCCATTTTGAGATGTCGAGAGAAGATCTGGATTGGGTTGACCAAATTAAGTAGATTAGGGAACGGTTCGGTCACCCATAATATTTTCGGTTTGATTTGCGAGTGAGCCAGATCGTGGTGTTAAAAATTTTATTTAATATATTGATGTATTTGATAAATAATTTAATTTAATTTAAGGTTCAATTTTTGATATCCTGATTGATTATATGGTATTTAAATTTTTGTGTTATTAGTTAATTTATTATATTTACCAATGAATTACAAAATAAAATTAAATAAAATTTTTTCTTGTTTTCTTCATTTGCGATGGCTTTGAGACCGTTTGTAACCACATTGAGGTCGGCTTTACGACCGGGAATCCATCTTGCAACCATATTTGTGACTGCACTACCGGTGGCAAACTTTTTTGCGATTGAATTTGCCGTCACAAAATTTGAAGTAGTAAAAGGTTAGTCTTTTCCAATTTTAAATCTTGCCTCGGAAACTTTTCTGGTTTCAAAAGTCATTAGTGATTCCATCTTTTGCGACCGTTATTACCGATTGCAACTTCGGTCACAAAAATCTTTAGTGACCAGATTTTGAGTCTTTAGCGTTGCAAGTGTGGTCACTGATAGACAATTTTCTACTAGTGCATGTTCTTTCTCAATTTTGGTTTTATATCACTATGATAGAATAAAGGAATGAAAATATAGAACTTGATAATAATAAAACATAAATACGAGGACAACATCACAAAATAAAAGATCTATATAAAATATACATTAAGCATAATGACACCTATTAGTGAATTCACTAAAGAGATCAACATGTGAGTCTCAATTAAAACAAAACTCAAACACCTATTTATACACTTTGAGAAAACTTTCACATTCTTCTACACTAATATGTCAATGTAATTTAATTCTCTTAATCTTATTCATATTAAATGTTAAATCTTCAAGTTATCTTACCTCTTTATTTACTAAGAAATTAGGCTTTGTTTCACACATCTATTGCATGCAGGGTTATGGAGCAAGCACTCTTGGAAGTGTTGTTATATGTTCATTGATCTTTGCTTGAATATATTGCATCAAATATCAGAGTACTTAAGCTTTTGTAATTAGGAGACTAATTGAGTTGTACGAAAACCAAAAATCTAGCTTCATTATGTAAATCT
This sequence comes from Piper betle, assembly GCA_033002965.1. Taxonomy (NCBI): domain Eukaryota; kingdom Viridiplantae; phylum Streptophyta; class Magnoliopsida; order Piperales; family Piperaceae; genus Piper; species Piper betle. The sequence goes on along the minus strand of JAURVB010003256.1, from coordinate 18,646 downwards.
CATAAGTGCATACTAGAACGCAGCTTGGTGAAGGCAAAGAAAAACACACGCGCGCGCGAATATATCTGTAGGACAAAACACATATCAATAATATGCATCGATATCAGTAAAATTCACGAGGTAGTAAAAGTCGAAAGGTTAACGGTCAAGTTATACTGCATGCATATATCTGTACGACAATATAATCAAATCAAGGGCCAGGTTTGATTGATTGAACAACTGAAGACAGAGAGCATATGCAAAACACATCTAGATCCATGAAATCTCTGGCTTTGTCTCCCGTTGTCCTCTTCTAGTCTTCAATCTCTAAGCTGTATTACATAAATACTGATATTCCACCATTATCATATCTATACGAAGATCAATAATAGGCATCGATATCGGTTACAAGTAAAAAGGAATTTGGGCATTCAGATCAATTGTCTCTTCCAAAAAAAGACTGCATGCGGCTCATGTATATGAAAGAAGATGATCAGATGCACGTTGCATGCATCTTGTACCGTGCATCGATTATGAATCAAGCTTAATCAGTTGATGACAGCTTTGAAAGGGCATTAAATGAATCGCCTCTTTGGTAATCCAACTATATATTGAGTAGGGTTCCAGGAAGTGATGGAACCATCTAATCAACCAAACAAGAAGCATCCTACATGTGTCAGACACCTTTTGTCTGCACGACAGACAAGGCATAAATAGTTAGAAACGAAGGTATGCAGTTATATATGGACAAATTGTCAGTCTCAGATTTCGAAGGTCCGCTTCTTCCTTTCATGTTGCTCTTAAATATTTTTACTTGATTAAATCAGGATTGTAGATATTGATCAGGTGCCAACATGGTCCAGTCAATTGACTTTTCCCCTAGGGGTGTAAATACGTTAAATTGACTCGTAAATATTTTATATTTAATTTAATTTAATTTAAATTAATATTTATTAATTTTGTGCTCGAAAAAATATTCGGCTTGAAATAAATAGTTTGTTGAATAATGAATAGAGTTTAAACTAAGGAGTATTTGACTTGATTTGATTCAAAATTCGAGCTCTATATATTTAAATTTTACAAAAATATTCGAGTTCGATTCGACTTGTATTGAGGTTACATTGAGCTTATATAATATTAGGAAAAAAATTTTGATCCTATATAATTCGAGCACGAACTAAGCATAAACATTAATTTAACTCAAAAACATAACAAGCAAAACACGAGTCAAACACAAACAGCATTAATTTTGGATGAGCTACTCAAACAATAATAAATCAAAGGCTCATGAACATTCAAATAAGTTCAAACATATTTGTCAAAAATTATATTAAATTTAAAATTTTCCCTACTCGACTCGGCTCAGCTCGTTCACACCCCTAACCATGGAAAAAATATTGAGTTTTTCAAAACCTTCCTTTGTGTTGCAAACAGCTGGGTAATATATTATTGGGCTCTTCCTAATTTCTATAAAAATCCTCTTTTTTGCTTTTTCGAGCTTAAAGACTACTGATCAAAGGGACCCAAAATTTAGTTAGATTGAAAATTAATAAATTCTACATGAGGTACAATGTCTACAACATGCTATAAGCATCTAGTATAAATTAAGTTCTCTCAAAACTGGGAAAAAATTTATACAAAAAGGGGCCTTAATTACTAATTATCAGTGAGGCTCAAATGGAGGAAGGCATCTAATTTCTGCATGAAACCAAGTATTGTAACTAGCCATTGCCTTGATCAAATTAAAAGAAATTGTAATGGTTCATGATTTAAAATGTTATCTTTGGCAATTTGGAATTGGATCTCATGAGCGGTCAGGTGCATGTATATAAATATTATCCGATTCCTTTTGCATTAGACATGTCTCCATGTTGTTAATTGTATAATTAATCTTTCCTTCTTGAGTAGCTGGCTTGCATGGATAGCGAGCCGAATCAAACATTGGGACGCTAGCTCCTTAATTTTTTCACTAAAATAATGTTCCTGATCTTTATCTTCCATGTTATACTTCGAATTAATACTAGTTTGTTTAAACAAAGCTGCTATATGTAAACTTTTAGTTTATGATTGGTTAAGGGGTAGGGTTTAACGCCCATGGGGAGGGAGAACTGACTATTCTATATAATTATTATATGTAACGGCCACATGATCGTCTCATACGTACGTGTCCTTCAGTGGTGAATATTGTCAATATTTTCCCTTTTGTCTTATAATATATATTAGATAGTTCTATCCAGCTTTCCATGCAAGACTTTATAAACCGGCGCAGTATGCTAATATCAAACAAAGATATAAAGCGATGTCGTCTTCACACGAAGATTGAGGTGAAGCAATCCGCATGTGCTAGCTAGTGCTAGTATTAAATAAGCCATTATATTAGCAAAATGATATTATAACTAGTTGACTAATGCTTGCAGTGAGAAAATGCAGTTAGATATTAATTATATTATAATATGACAGGAAAAAAACATTTGCAACTCAGGAAAGATATTTTACTCTAATTACTCCACTTTTATAATTGTTAGTTCGGCTTATAATGGTTATCGTTTGAAAGTATTATAGGGGAGAGATTAAGAGACATTGTTCAACCCACTCGTACCTCGGATCTGCCGGTTGTGAACCTCTAATGTTCGTGCTTTATTTTCATCCGCGAACACGATTTACAGTTTTTGTGATCCATTTCCTTTTCCTATAAATGCCACAAATTTTAATACAGACACCGAACCAGACAATTCACAATTGAACTACTCTCCCGGGGCAATGGACTCCAAATCTTAATGTCTATGTGAAATTATTTTGAATCTGGATATAAATTAATCAAATTCAAATTTATATATACACATGTAACATATCCGAATCCATCCCTAACACATACATAGTGATCTCCAAATACTAAAAGGCGTGTCCATCTGTCCGACTGGTCAGAGCTGTCTGCACACTATACTTTCAATCGAATGTCACATTATTTTCTTTCAGCTTGGAAAAAAAATGTCATAATATTTGGTGATGGATGAACGGCCAGGATGTTAAGGCGAGGATACAATCATAAAACAGAAGTAAAGCCTCGTCACCTGAAGGGCTCGGATCGTTTGTCCTTTCATGTCTCCAAATGAGACAAAAATGAGCACTTCTCCTCCCTCCTCGATCGCCCATTTTTCACCGAATACAATAATAATTACATAGCTAGTGCTACAAATGGTCTAGAGGCCCACCTATTGTCACATAATTATCTTTGAGACGCCTATTCTATTTTATGACAGAAACATTTGCCCTCGTAAAATAAAATACGGAAAGATTTATAGACCTTTCATTAATTGTTATATATAATATTATACATGTTAAATTTGATGAGAAATAGCGTTGATTAATATAAAATCCAATAAATAACTAGATAATAGCATATACATTAGCACTTATTTATTACAGAATTTTTAACTATTACTAATAATATTTAATGAATACTGATTTGATTTGATGATACTTGACGTGGTCTTACACTCATATTAAATTATTACTCAAATTAAATATTATAAATGATTTTGGTTTAACAGACAACAAACTATGAAGATTATTATGTACAATCATACTGTTCATGTCAAGGTTGTGTAGTACTTAAAGATCAAAAACATAAAAAATATATATATAAAAGTAAGGGGAAAAAATACCATGAAGATCTGATCACAACCGATGTTATTCACCAATTAGGAAGCTTGGGAGTTGGGATGACTCAAATGGAAGTGACAATTATCCATTCATGTCAATTTCAGTCACTCAACCACAACAAAAAAGGAGAAACCTTTTTAGTTTTTTTTTCAATAATAATATCTTAAATTAAATCTCGGTGCAAGCGGATAAAGAAAAACGGATAGAAAAGGTTCCAGGAGAAAAAATAGGAAGAAAGGAAAAGGGTACAGAGAGGCTATGAAGGCGGCTCCTGCGCCTAAGTAGCCAGAGCCTTGCCAAGTTTATGACGAACTCTTCTCCCCCATCCAATAATTAATAAACAACTATGCCATTCATTCATTCCTCATAATTCATATCATTGTTCATAACTTCACGTTCATGGTAAATGCTTGGGACTCATACTACTCTTATGCGACCATTTTACTTTCACAAGATCCCTTAACTTTTTTATCTCCCATAAAATGAATAATCCGGTTATTCTAATTTGATAGCTATTTTTAATGGTTAGACAGAGTAAGTTTTATATATGACATAAATATATGTATATGATCTGTTCTGGTTAACATCTCCGTGGTGGTATTTAGTAGGTTTTATTACACAGGGGGCCACAAGGAATCATGACTTTGATATGATAAAAAATTTTAAAACTTAATTAACATATTAACACCTGCCTATAGATTTCCAAGTCAAAAAAATGAGAAGCAATTAATTTTATTTATTAAACTGTAACGTTGAGAAAGAGTGAGAATAAAAGCAATCCAAAAATATACTAAAAACCCAGGATTGTCATCAAGGGGAGCAGAAACACAGTGGTTGGAGCTTAGATTGTGTGCAGCGAAGCCGTAGGGCCGCGCCGCCACCGCCGCCGCCTCACCTTCCTCTCTCATCATTATTTCCTTTCCCTTTTTCAATCTCCTCACATTATCCCCATTAAATTATTATTATTGTAGGCAGACTATACTACGTATATCACAACTGTTCAATACATTATACACCGGCAGGAGTGAACTGATCATGAGTTGATTCATGTCCTTATTTATACCACACCCCTTCTCGTCCAAAATTCATGTTCACCAACGAGCGAGTTGTTATAGTGGATGGTAGTAGTGGTAGGGAAAAGAAGCGAAAAGGAGAAGAAGATAAATTCGTCCATTGCTTCCCTGCTTCTCGCCTGCCTTCTCGGTGTGTTCGGTGGAGAAGCACGTGAGTCGGCCGTGTTTTGAAGAGGAGGTCGTTCGAGGTTGCAGACGTTTCGGAGATGGTGGCGTCGGTGGTTCATGGAGGAGGCGATGCAGCTGGACGTGGTCGTGAGAGAATACGACCCGGAGCGAGACCGCCTCGCGGTGGAGGACATGGAGCGACGCTGCGAGGTCATCTACTCCGCCGACGGCAAGATGGCGCTATTCACCGACCTCCTCGGCGACCCGTTCTCTCGCGTCCGCCACTGCCCTTGCTCTCTCATGCTCGTATGTCTTTTTCTTCTTCTCATTCGCCAGTGTTCAATGATGATTGATAAATATGCAGCGCTCACTGCTATATATTATATTCTAGGTGGCCGAGGTGGTTGTTCGCGGTGGAGGGGCTGGTCGTATCGTCGGCGTTGTTCGTGGATGTGTCAAGGTTGTTAATTGTGGTAGTAAGCTGGCCCGATGTTCGAAGTCCGGTGCCGGCGTCGTCCCCCTGTATACAAAGCTAGCGTACCTTCTCGGCCTCCGAGTCTCCCCTACCCACCGGTTAGTCTCCCCACGGCCCAGGCCCATTTACGTTTCAATCAACGCTCCAAATACCGTCCATATATACACTTGGTGTGCCTTATGACAGCGTTGTTTTAAACTTGGGGGAAAAAACTTACCTCGTACGTGGTTAAATTTTACTTTGTATGACACCTGCTTTAGGAACAAACCGCAGTAGCACTTGTGATGGATTATTTTGGTATGGTTCTGAGTTGACTGGTTTATGCCCACTAATTTTCAGTGTCGTGCTTTGGGATTTATATTCATTTTAAGTAGGTCGATGTTGGTTTAATGTTTCAAATCATTATCATCTTACTTTACAATTCTGTCTTATCTATCTGGTTTATCCTAGTAATCTAAGTTAACGTTCATATTCTAACCTTAGTATGTACTTGTACGGTGTACTCCAAAATAAAAAATAAAACAGACGAATGGGTATCGGCCTTAACTTGGCGATGACCATGGAAGCCTGGTTTCGAGCAAACGGCGCCGAGTACTCGTACATGGCCACCGAGACGGACAACAAACCGTCCCTCGATCTGTTCACAGGCAAGCTTGGCTACCACATGTTTCGGACCCCGGCCATCCTCGTCCAACCCGTCTTCGCCCATCAGGCCCGCGTTTGGGCAGGCGCCGCCGTTCGCCGCCTCTCCCCCGACGACGCCGAGCCCATCTACCTCCGCCACTTCGCCGCCGTCGAGTTCTTCCCCCGAGACATCGGTGCCGTCCTCCGCAACAAGCTCACCCTCGCCACCTTCCTCGCCGTCCCCGCTTCCGACCCCGTCTACGGCGCGGCAATCGCTCACTTTCCCGGCGCCAGCCGGTTCCTCGCCGATCCGCCGTCGTCGTGGGCGGTGGCCAGCGTCTGGAGCTGCAAGGACGTGTTCCGGTTGGAGGTCCGCGGCGCGTCGCGGGCACGGCGGTGGGCTGCGGCGGCGACGCGGGCGGCGGACAGGGCGATGCCGTGGCTGCGGCTGCCGTCCGTCCCGGACGTGTTTCATCCCTTTGGGGCGGTGTTCATGTACGGGCTGGGTGGGGTGGGCCTGAGGCGGGGAGCTCGTGAGTGCTCTGTGCGCTGCGGCGCACAACCTGGGGAGGGAGGAGGGGTGCCGGGTGGTGGCGGCGGAGGTGGCGATGGGGGATCCGTTGAGGGCGGCGATACCGCACTGGCGGAGGCTGTCTTGCTCGGCGGACATGTGGTGTATAAAGAGGCTGGCAGACGAATACAGCGACGGCGCCGTGGGGGATTGGACGAAGGCCCCACCCGGGTTGTCCATTTTTGTGGACCCCAGGGAATTGTGAAAAAAATATAAATATATTCATTTGTCCACCAACGTTTGTAGTTTTGAAGCAACAAAACGTTATTATTAATTAATATAGTGTTGTGACTTGTGTGAGCTTAATAGATTGGGTCTTAGACTCCTCGATAGCGTGGAGAAAATGGTCATGTTTTTTCCTTGGAGGGGAATCATTTGGATGTCTAATGTAGATATTAGATAATGAATCAGTGGGTTTTCTTTCTTCAATTGCAGACGGCAAATAATTATCACGTCAATCTATTCTTTATTCCTTAACAAATATGAATGAAGGATGCAAATACCATGTGGGACGAAGTGGCAATTTTATCAGTTCCCGGCGTAGACGGCGAGATGACACCATAATGTGGGCATTTAAATGGATGCATGTCATTAGAGCAGCCTGATCTGGAGAGTAAAACGTCATTCATGTTACCGTTCATTCTTACGAGTAAGAATGCATCAAAATTGGACTAAAATTTACTTCCTGTAAATTATATGTTCCCTGCAAACATTTCATATTTTCGCTTCGTATTCCAAGAAAAGCCAACTTGCACTACGTCCCCAGACAACTACGTACAACACTCCCCCACCTCAAAAAGTGACTCAACTTCCCTCCTACCATCCATTTTGACCAGAAACAAGCTGCCTTCTGATGGCATTCTTTCCCTGCCAACAAAATATCTAAGAAACCGAGTGTCTTCTGTTTCTTGATGGCGTCGACTTGGTCTCATCAGGATTCGCAGAACCAGACCCTGGGCTTTTAGACGTGTCTGAGCTGTTACTCTCCCCTTGCTGGCTCCCTTTTGCAGACCATAGCTTGTTCAGAATCTTTTTAGGCTTGAAAATACCTATCTTCGATTTTCCACCACCCTTTTGATCATCACTACTTTTCTCTTGTGCCTCCTCCGATAGTCTCATTGATGTAAGCCCCATCTTTAGTTGCTCTGGCAAGGGGCACCTTCCCAATCCTCTTCAGCATTGGTTGTTGTTGACCTTGAGCTGCCATTGGAGTCGCCTTTCTCTTGTGGTAGCAAATCATTCTTGTTACCTGGAAGGTCTGGGCCACAACCAGCAGTGGCGCCAGAACGAACCTGCTTAAAGAATAGGACCTGAACAACCACGCGCAAAGGTAATCTCTCATTTTGGGCAGCATGTATGCATGCATCCATGGACAGCTTCTTACAATCCATCAATCTACATATACTCTTCTTCTCGCCTTTGTCTAAATCGGGATGCTCCTGGGCCAAGGGATCAGCATATGAGGGTAAGAAATTGCACATGTATGTTTTAAGATCATTTGACAATATGAAAGTTCAAAACTACTGAGAAATCTTCATTAATCAGATACAAGATGGTTCAACTTATCAATTAAGGCAACAATAGAGGTGGGCATACTAATGCAGGTTTGAGATGGCGACCGAGCTTCAGGAATAGAAGCATAGTGAAACATAACTAATTTACTTGATGTGGTAGGCTCTATACTTATGCTATGATTCACATTGAATTAGTTTCAAACGCGCTGTAGAAATAGGGGATACTGAAGGAATGAGGATGCAAAAACTGACCTTCATATACATGTCAATAGCATGATAGATTCCATCATGAACAAGCCTTGCTTCACTTGATATCATTTCAGCTAAATCAATAAAAGATGAAAGCGGAAGATTGGGATCTTGAGCAATTTCTGCAAGGTAGCCATCCATTATTTTTGCCACAGCTAGCTTTGCAGCATCTGTCACATGATGAGGACTTTGAATCTCTTCCAGCCCTCCATCCTCCGAGAGATTGGACCTTGCACTTAGATCTTGCACCAAAAACTCCTCAAATATGCATCGAACCAGACCCAAATTATACATGACATTTTCCCCTTCTGATGCCAGAATCAAAAGATCTTTAACAGATGCCTCTTCCAATTGTCTACCTATTTTTTTCACCAGTTCCCTCTTTGCCATTTCCCCAGTATCTAATAGACTTGCTGCTTTTAGTAACCGGAGCAAAAATGAGCACGAAACACTACCCCTCTCTGTAGGTAACAACCAAGCTATAATTTCTACTAAAGAGCGGGCTTTCAGAGTGTCACTTACTTGAGCTAACCCTTCACCAAATCCTGGAAGCTGCCGAGAGGCATAAGTTGTCAATGCTTCGCCTATTACTCGATTAATAACTTGCCCTTTCATCTTGATGGCCACTATTACTCGTTTGAACAAATCTATATCCAGCTCACACAGGTCCTCAACCCACCAGTCTCCGGGCACAGTATGTTGTTTGTGGACTCCATTCCACTGTGGTTCAATACCATTTTCTGATTTGAGTTTTTTTCTGTTGTAGGTGTAGGACCACTGAACCATAGATGTCTCAATAGATGCTTTGGATGCAATGGATTCAACAGAACGGTCGATAATCTTTAACTCTTTGGCCCAGGGTGTAAATGATCTTGTTGACTGAAGAACAATAATTGAATCTTTCCAACTTCTGAAGATGCTAGAATTGAGAAACACTTCAATCTTGTAGATAAGATTACCTTTCTCCACAGATTCCCACATTCCTAAATATTCAGCTGCACAGCGTGCAGCAACAACATTGTAGGCATTCAAAGTGACAGTCATCCCATAGCAAAACTTGGTACATACTTCAAATGTCTGGGCCCCACCTGGAATGTCAGGGATTTGAATTTCTTCATCATTTTCCTCATTCGTAGGTGCAACCAGCTTTTGTAGGCATGAACTTTTAGACAGAAGGGGAAACTGAAAAACAAATATGTACAGTAAATACCCTGTTTTTTAATCCTACTGTCAAAATGCTAAAACAATATTCACTAATAAATATTTGCTGCCCATTCCTTATAATAAAGAGGAAGCCAATAAATTATCTAACTTAAAATCTTAGTGCTTATAAGAAAATACAAATCTTTGAAAGTAAAACTCCGACCAATTTGGGGCAGCCCATACCCTGCTAATATCCTGACGTAGGTTGTGTTTTACACATACCATACAGTAATACATCACCCCTTCGATACTAGCAAAATTTCATACTGATATAAATGACTCTGTGAGACTTATCCCAGTTTTTCTGATTAAAGTGATATTTCTACAAATCATCAAGCTGAAGAAAGTTAGTCAAAGATTTAACTCTAGCACGTTCAGCGAGTTACATAGGAACCACAATACTGTGTTGCTACATTGAAACCATACGTGACTAAAGAACAAGAAGAAAGGACTTAACTAGGTGCATCACTAGGGAAAAGAATGTTTAAAACTGTAATTTGAGTAGATGGAAAAGAAACATTACCTTATGCAAATAAAACTTGACATCTCCTACATGGACAGTTAAGTCAGTGGCTAATTCTGACGCCACATACCTATTAAGAAAAAAACAAATAAGTAAATGAATTAAAGACTGATTACGTAAAGAAGTTGGGATATGCAATAACCAACCTACAAATGCATTGTAGAGAACTGACTTCTAGTTGAACATGATGGTTAGACCATGCAACAACTGTAAACAAATACGAAGCGGTCCTCTTTGGGGTAGGTTTAGCTATGCTTGTTAAAAGAAATACCGCACCATCTTTTCTCCCGGGAAAAAAGAGATGTAAACAGAGAATACTAGTACGACTGTTACGAGAATCTTCAATCAGATTGTCAATAATCTTAACAACCTACTTGCTTACGACAAACTTCAAGATCCCAGCACATGAGACGCTATTCAGAGTTGACGGTCAAGTTGGAATAAGTAGAAACAGATTTTTGTTATGTAATCTAATCTTTGTGATCAGTTTGTTAATCAGTTTTATATCACTCTTAACTATCTTAGCTTTGTGAAAATTCTCCTGTAACAAGGTTATCCAAATAAGTATAAGACCAACAAAAACCATGTGTAGCAAAGTTTATTCCCTTTCAATGACCACCGTTTGCAGCAAAACAATGGCGTGATTCCACCAGTCAGAAAAAATTTGTCGGATCTTTCTACATGGTGGAGGCTTAGACGCTGATACTAAAACAGTGACGCACATTTCCTAAAAAGCATGCAGATCACAGAAAATTTTTTTTATTGACCACAAGAAGAGAGCCAACCAAGTGTCCGAGTAACCTAATGTTGCTTATTCGCAGCATTAAGGTCCAGTAAATATTGTCGACTTGGGGTGAGAAGAAACGCAAGGAGAACTTGAAAGTAGATGCCCACACACATGAATTAAATTGTGAAGAAGCCTAACAGAAGGGCCAACACCTACAGATTACAGGAAGTAACTTACCGGACATCATTCCCATCCGAATGAAAGGAGTCTGGCTTTGATCCAAGTTTCATAAACTTCATCTTCCCAACTGCTAGCTCTAAACCCTGTTTTCTTGTTCTTCTTCCAGAAATCACAAGCAGCCTCCACTAAGCACTCAACTGAGACCAATCCAGTCCCAACTCCAGCTGCCAGAAATTTTTTTATTAACAAAAATATGACTCGAAGAAAAGAAAGAAGAAAAAAAATAAAAATGCAGACCAAACAGGTGGGTACAGACCGGTAAAAGGTGGACTTTTGAGCAAGAAGATGCAGCGTTCAAACAAATATTTTTTCTCCAATCGTCCCAACCCTAGGTGGCCTGCAAAATACGAAAGAGGGGAGTGGGTCTTACATAGCGACGAAAATGGTGGTCGCCCCCTACCCCCTTCTCTTAATTGGCAATGGATCCCTAGTGGATGATCCACTCCGAAGGCTTGTTTCCTGGTCGGCGGCAGGGCCCCACGGAGTCCGGAGGCCAACACCAGCCCTTGCAGTTGTTTAATCCGAAGTTGCAGACACCCCACAAACACAAGCCTTGACTACACTCAACTTCCACAATTTTTTTATGGTGGCTAGCTCAAGATTCCCTCCTCTGCCAACACCTTAAAGTTTAATTCTTTCCTCCAATTAAGTAAATCCTGGATTTGTAACGGTTCTCTGATCTACTACTTCATAGTCTTGATGAGTCCACATTCCTTGTGAACGTAAAGAGGCCAGGTGGGAAGTGAAGTCCTGCAATGAAAAAAAAAAAAGAAAACAGCATCTTTGGTAACAGGCCAAACAACAGTAACATGGTGGGCAACAAGTACCTACCAAAGGTTGTGATTGTTGGGAAAAAGGAGAGTGAAGTTAGTGGAGATAATTAAATAAAATAGAAAAGGTGAGGGAATCTTTGAAAGGAGGAGGACAACGCAAGAAGCAGAGTACCAAGAAACAGCTCAGAATTTTGTGAAAGCCAGCAACAAAATCATCTCAAAGTTCGACACTTTGTACCATAAGGAAAGGAAAGATACTCTCAACATAGCCCGCTGAACATGAGAAGGAATAACAAAACCAAATACACACCACTGAAAACAAAGCATTTGATGCGAGACTTGATCCAACAAGTTACATAAGCTACAGCCAAGAGAACAAAACCAGCTCATTTACATTACAAGCAACAATTAACACACATATGCGCATCCACAAATGATACGAAACGACTAGCTAGCTTATAGGAATAGAAAGAAGCAAATTACACCCACTAACCAATTGGTGAAACGACGCAGCCTCTGCACCCGAAGCCTTGAGAGATCAGCTATAGCTCAAGCAGCCACCATCACCAACCAACAGGAAGAAAGGGCAAAAGCAAGCGTGCGTTCTCTCCTCTGCAGTGCCACATCCCTATCCGTTAATACCCACACTAAATCCAGCCAGCAACCCCCTCCAAGTCCAAGCACTCTCACTCCCCTGCCTTCCTTCTCTGACAAAAAGCGTGGCATGGGAACTCGTACGACACGAGAGAAGAAAGAAGGCCATTAAAGGGCAAAGAAAAACAAGCCGAGCAAGTGCACTTCTGTGCAAACCATTCCCTCCTAGTCCTCCTCTTCTTTCTTATATAGTATATATTCCCAACCTAAACTCTCAATTACCAGCTTCTTCCTCCCTTTCGTCACCCCGCCTTGACATCAATGACTCTTGGTCACTGATCTTCTCTCTCTGGATGTCTCAAAATTGATTCTTTCTTTCTCTTCTTTCCTTGCACCAAGTTCATGTACGCCAATGATCTCTCTTTTGATGTCTCAAAATTGATTCTTTCTTTCTCTTTTTTCCCTGCACCGAGTTCATGCACGCCAATGATCCTGACAAGCTCTCTCTTTTTATGTTTGTATATATTATTACGAGGAGCTTAGCATCACTCGGTTCAAATCACAAGGCTGTAATTTGTGTATCCCACTGTCTAAAGGAGATGCCGTGAGCTTCCTAAATGCCACCCCACATATTCCATACCACAAAACTGTCACTGCCCATGGGCACGGGCCCACTTTGCATATAGTTTGTCGGTTCCACTCCCAACACGTAGGGCCCAATGCCCATGCAATGTACACCGGTCCCTGTGAATTCTTTGTCACTCGATGGCTAATATTGACCCTTATTATTATTGTTTTTAAATTATTATCTATGTCGTTTGTATATATATATATATATATATATAAAGAGAGGCAGGAAATCGGCTCTCTGTTCCACAATGATCTGGGCCGTCCGATTATAAGGACGGCCCAGATTTATTAGTTTTTTTTTAAAAAAAATTTTAATTTGATCTGGACCGTCCGATTAGAAGGACGGTCCAAATCATATGGAGGGGCGGAGGCGGAGCGCCGCCGCCGTGGCGGGGGAGGGTGGCCGACCCTTTGCCCCGGCGCCCGCCACGGCCCCGGCCCTCGCCCCGGCGCCCGCCACGGCCCCCGCCCCGGCCCCGACCCCCGCCCCAGCGCCCGCCACGGCCAAATCTGGTCGCCGCTAGATGCGGGCAGGCAGCCGCGGCCAGATCTGGCCGTCGCTCGACCAGATCTGGCCGGGGACGGCCAGGTCCGGCCTGTCGCGGCCGGATCTGGCTGGCGGCGGCCAGATCTGACCGCGGCTGCCCGCCCGCATCTGGCGGCGGCCAGATCTGGGCGCGGCGCTGCTCCGCCGCGTCGTCGCCCCTCCCTCCCGGCCGCCACCCCTTCGCGAGGCTCCCCCTCCCTCCTCCTCGCTCCCCCGCCGCGGACGCCACCCAGCCGCGGACGCCCCAGTCGTCGCCCCGCTCCCCATCGACCCCGTCGCGGCCGGCCGGGGGTGGGCGAGGCGGGCGAGGGCCGCATGGGGGGGCGGAGGCGGCGCGCCGCGACCACCCGGCGGCCAAAGCTGGGCGCGGCGCTCCGCCTCCGCCCCCCATGCCGCCCTCGCCCCGCCTCGCCCACCCCCCGGCCGGCCGCGACGGGGTCGATGGGGAGCGGGGCGGATGGGTGTCCGCGGCTGGGCGGCGTCCGGGGCGGGGGAGCGAGGAGGAGGGAGGGGCGACGCGGCGGAGGAGGGAGGTGCTACAGGCGGCGACGGGGGCGACGCGGCGGTGGGGTGGGGGTATTTTTGGAATTTTTTTTAAAAATAAGGGATCTGGGCCGTCCTTATAATCGGACGGCCCAGAGAAGAGCTTGGGGCAGGAAATTTTTTCTGCCCCTTGCTCTTCTCTTCTTCACAGTATATAAATACAGCGCACTGTAGTATATTTACACGTTGGCCGTCGGATGAAATCCAACACCTACAGCCATCTAAGTCCTCCCGGCCCGGCCTGCCCCCTACCGGCCGCCCTTGTGATGACGATGACAGCCCGCTCGCCGCCCCCTATAACGACGACCACCACCCCAAGCTGCTGCTTGCCCGCTGCCCCCTGCGACGACAACCACCGTCCGCTCGCCACCCCCTACGATGACGACCACCACCCTAAGCTGCTGCCGCCCAACCGCCTGCCACCCCCAGCGGCAATGACGAATGCCCCAAGCCGCTGCCCCCTCCACAACCCCCTACCACCACCCTCCCCGTCGGGCCCGCCCCAGCCGCCGCCGTCCCCGCACCGGCCCCTGCCACCACCCCCACCGTCAGGCCCGCCCTATGCTACCAACACCCCTACCACCCTTGGCGGCCGCGGCCGAGCTCGACTCGAGTTTAAAAAAAATAAACTCAGGTCTCGATTTGAGTCAAGTTAATAAAAAATTGACTCGAGTATAGTCAATAAAAAACTAGATTTATGATCTACTCGAGTCAAATCAATCAAAAATTAATTCGGTCTCGATCAAGTAAAGTTAAAAAAATTGACTCGAATAAAGTTAATAAAAAACTAGACTCGATCGAGACTTGAATCAAGTCAATCAAAAATTGACTCGATCTTGATCGAGTCAAGTCAATAAAAAAATGACTCGAGTAAAATTAATAAAAATTAGACTCGGTCTCGACACGAGTCAAGTCAATTAAAAATTGACTCGGTCTCTACTCGAGTTAACTCAATAAAAACTTGACTCGGTCCCGACTCGAGTCAATATTCTGAAATAATGCATCCTAATTTGGTAAATGGTTGTAAAATTAATTTTGCAATCAAGTATATATTAAAAAAAATGGCACTCTTATAATTCTGATAGCATTTAAATTATGTTGATGAAGTCGGAAACACATCAAAATCAAAACACATAAGAGCCATCTCGTTTAACTTTCTTCCACATGATGAATACAAGTACAAACTTAGAAGTTTCAATTTTTTTTACCCTCGACGCAATGAGGTCGGCACGTCAAGGTGGGAGGCAGGCCGCGTGTAACACCCCGTTTTCGGCTCACCCGTGAACCGACCCGGAAATGTCACCGGCGACCGAACCGTTCGCTAATCTACTGGGTTCGGTTAAGCCGACCCGGATCTGCCCTCGGTGTCTCAAGATGGAGATGCAAACATGAAATGCATGGATGGGATGCGTGGGTTCTAACGTAGTCCTACATGCATGCTATGATGTACAAGCAAAGACAAGACAAAATAATAAATGAAAAACCAAAAGAAAATATATACTATTTTATAAAAATACGGTAACACATACTAATCTACCATGACATTCAACCATTATCTCATTCATTTTTACCTGAGCCGAGTCTGTACTCCAAGGCTCCCTACTCATTCATATTTATCAGTTCGTTGCATAACAAGTAATTCACTCAAACCAACACATCAAAATTATCGTTTACATAACAATAACACACCATCATTATACGTTACACGCGGCAGGTACATGTGTGCGCGGTTCCGTGCTGCTCCTCCGCAGTCCCGACAGCTTTCATCGCTCGCATTCCTCACCTACATATATATAGAAAAACCGTCAGTAACGAGTGTTACCGGCCCGGAAAATAACTAATATCAATCTGGCACAGGAGAGCAAACTCTCCTGTTGAATCAAAACCATATACTTCCTCAAGAACTCTCATCAGGGCACATACGGGAGCCGTCGCCATCGGGTCGACAGCGTCCCCCTATCTTTCACATTCTCATGCCTCGGCCATTTCTCTATTGCTTCTCGCGTCAAATCTCATTCCTTTTCGCCCTCTGCACCTTCCATATTACTCCTGGCCTTGAGCACGAAGGCCGAGTACTCTCAGGCAGTCGCCTTCAGTACCCTTTGAAACCACAAGTCTAGACATGCGCTGCAATGCAGTACCCGTGAACCTCCACACTTCTCCGGGTTTGAGGAACTCAAAGGTGGAGTTGTCAGGATCCCTCGGGAATGAAACGGCCCGCACACCATTCCAGAGCCCACTGTCGACACACACGTGCCCGCTCGCGTAGCACGGTAGTCGGATTTCCCTCATTCAGTCTCTCACAAAAACACGAAAACTATACATATATATAGGTCTGGGTTGGGATTTATACAATAGGCCCGAAGGCAACGTGAGCTGGATCTGAAGTTCGAAAACAAACTCGAGGGATCTCATCCTCGAGGGTTATTAATCCGGAAAATCGTTGGCTAAATGGCCCGAGTTAAGTGGGATTCGATAAAACGCCACTTAACTCGTCCTGCACATAATAAGTCAAATACACAAGAGAGTAGCGTAAATCAGAGAACGAGTCCTAAACGGACCTGGTAGAAGCTCCAAACGGGTCCACGCGCCTAGGCGGCGAGCTCCTACACCGTACCTACACAATCAAGCTAAAAACTAACGCCCGCATGATGAATCACATATCCTATACCATGCACGCACAATCAACACAATCACACATCAACCGTCACACATCAACCTATATCAATTCTAACAAGTCTACTTAGGTTAGTTTACATTAGATCATGATTATTACTTAATAACCCTAATTAGTTTCATAACTTCTATTTTTAACACCACACAATTCCACAAATTTCATATTTTATTCTAAATTAAATCCACATTTATATAAGTAATTACAATGCACAATTCATCAATCATAACATGCAAATTCTAATAATCAATACTTTCAAATAATTAAGTTAAAATAAATTATACCTCGCGTCGTCGAAAATCGGCGACGGCTAGGGTTTCCGTTTCGCGGCTCGAAACTCGAATTCGGCACCTAGCGGCGTCCGAAGTCCGATCAGATTGGACCGGGTGCGTTCGGCGGATGATCCGGCGGACTTCCCTCGAATCCAATTTTCCGGCGGTTCCGGCGGTTTTCCGGCGAGTATCGGCGGTTTTCCGGCGGATTCCGACGGTTTTCCGGCGACGATTCGGGACGGGGCAATCAAGGGGTCTATCGGCACCAGCTCGACGAGCTTGGTCCGATGGCGGTGTCAAACAGAGCAACCGAGGCCGCGATGGCCGTCGGCGGCGACGTTGAAAACGGGCGGCGGCGGCGGCGTTCTCCAATCGGGGCTCCGGCCGGCCTCGACGGCGGTCGGGATGGTGGGGGAAACGTCGGCGACGTCGAGGGGGTGCTCGTCAGGGTCACACCGGCGGCGGAGCGGCCCGGACGGCGGCGGAATCCGGCCCGGAGTGGCGACGACCGAGGCGGCTTCGTGGGGCGATTCCGGCGTCGTGGCGGCGCGACGGTGGCCGGGGTTGGTCGGGGCGGCACGGCGACAGCAAGGCGGGGCAGGGCGGCGTCGATCGGCGGCAGCACGGCGTCGGCAGTGGCGGCGGCGGCGACCCAATGGCGGCGGCTAGGGTTTAGAAAGGGGGAGAGTGTCGGGGAAGATGAAGTGATGTTCTAGTGGCAGTTTCGTAAATAAGTATTGACTCGATTCCGACTCGAGTCAAAATAATAACTAGTTCGTAATAAATTCTAAAAAAAATCTAGAAAAATATGGAAAAATCACATAAAATAAAACAAACACAACAACATCCAAATGGCATGCTCTATAACTAATAACCCACCCAAATATAATCAAACGCGTCCTAATGCGTTATTCGGCCTAAAACTATTTCTTCGATCAAACATATAAAAAAGAAAAAATACTGCATACTTTCATATATTCAGATAACTCGTATCTCACCATCTTCTCGACGTTATCATCATATATTCAGGTACACCTGACTCTCATCGCTCATAACTCACGGCTGGTCTCGACTCAGCACGCGATTCATGAAACTGACTCGACTCGAACCAACGGTCGAACCGACTGGTTCGGTAACGTAAAACCCTAACTCGAATCACGGGTTTTACACCGCGGCAGGGGGAAGGGGAGGGGGTCTATGGCAGGTGGCGCCGATGGGGGGGGGTGCGAGGGGGCGTCCGGGGGAGGCGGCATGGTCAAGTGGCAGGGGGCCGCCGGTGGTTTATAACCACCTGCGGGTGGTACACGAGAGGGAGGGTGGGACATGGGCCTACGGGAGGGAGGGAGGGCGGGGGCGTGTGTAAAACCCGCGACTTGAGTCAGGGTTTTATAGTCGTTAGCCGGTTGGTTTGACCGTAGTTTGAGTCGGTTCAGCTTTCAGAACACGTGTGCGGGGCCGAGGCTGACCGTGCGCACGTGCTATTAGGGTTTATGTATACCCAAGTATCAATGATAGCGTCAGATACGCATCAGCAGACTGAGTTATCAGTAGATATGAGAGAATACAGTTGATGATTTTATTTTATTTTTATGTTATGACCGTAGAATTAGTTTAGGCCGAATAACGCATTAGGACACGTTAGATGGTATTAGGGTGGGTTATTA